>JAQFVV010006354.1:1655614-1680614 GCA_028023455.1 Epiperipatus broadwayi
TGTGTCAAGAACTGTTTCATGTTAGTATCTTAACATTTTAAAAACAATAAATATTTATTTTACTTTGGATCACAAAAATTATATTGTTTTGTATTGCTCTTTTTTAAGAGTTGAAGTCTCAGATTCCTATATAAGAACTGATAAACATATTTATTAAAACACTTTCAAACAATTTTGCATATTTCAAAAGTACCCCATCCAAGTTCAATTTTATAAATAATTATATCTATTATATTTTCATCTTTATCAATAATCTGGTTATGTTGTTTTTTCGTTTAATTCATTACTATTACTTTTTATTTTGTCCTTTTATAAGGAGTTTAAAAATTTTTTTTTTATTTGGAAAAACAAACACTTATTTAAAAAAATCTACTTAAATAGTAAATAACTCAGATTATATGTAACTGAACAGGAAGGAACTGAAGTGTCCTTATATCATGCTTGCATCCCAATCATAATCAGCCTTCAGCCCATAAAAGTCAGACTAACCTCTCAGACTATAAATACATCAGAAACATATTCTTTGTTAAGCAATTTATGTTGCACATGTGTTATTTCAACTTTATATGCACATTATTTCTAGAGTAATTCTAACTTTATTTTTTATAATTTTTATTATTATTGATTAAAATTCTATCACAGATTACAGAAACATATGATCAAAGACGTGAAAAAAGTAAACGATCCCCAAAGGCACCTTTTCTGCCAAACCATCAGTCATCAGTTGGCCAAGAACACAATTTTTATCATTTGCTCAGTATATATCTATATAACAAATCACTCTAGTTCAATTGATAAGCCTCAAATCCTCTTCAGTACAATAGTAATATAATCCACCCAAATAGAAGTATATTAATAAATGAACCAATCATTTATCAGTTTAGACATTATCATTATCTCAAATAAGTTTTTTTATTTTAGCCATATATTAATGGATAATGTATCTGTATTGGGATAAAGACATCAACACCTGCTTTCTTTATCCATATTGTCAGTATTGACAAGTTTCACACTTTTCACACAAGGTGGGGAAAGTGCCCATATTTAATATCTTGTAAAAGGTGTACAGTCATTGTACTATATTCAGAGAACTAAAACAAGCTTTAGTTTCAATATCTTCTAAATATAAAATGAATATTAAGTTATATGTAAATAAGTAAATACTTCAGATTTATATATAACTGAACAGTACTAAACATCACATGATCACCAAAACAGGCAAAACTCTCCATAGAATAGTGCCACTCAGTGCAAGCCAGAGAAATCAATGTATGCCAGAAGGCTTGTGTATAAAATCCTATGTAGTGCCTACTCATCCAATGTCCCACATTAGTTTTTAGCCTGTGGCTTTCATCAATGAGGCATCTTGGATCTGAAAGCACTGCCCTTAGATCTTAGAATCTAATGCAACCCTCCAGCAACCACCTTTTATCTTTATTTAACTACAAAAGTATGAGAATAAAATTAAAAACACAGTAATATTTTCAATCCAAGCTCATTATCTTATATAGACATATAGGTCTGAACTCAGTTCATTACCCATACATTTTGGTGTCTTTAGTTTGCTAACAACTATATCCACCACTTTTCTATTAGGCTGAATTGGTATTAAACCACTAAAACACATGATCACCATTTCTTATGCTTGCTTGTAACTGTTATTAAAATAGGCAAAACCCTCCATACAGCATTGCCACTGAGTGCAGGACATGAGCTAGACACTAGTCTGTGGATATTGGATGAGTAGGCCCTAGATCAGGATTTTACTCCCCAAGACTTCTGGAATCCATTGATCACTCTGGCTTGCACTGAGTGGCATTACTGTATGGACAGTTTTGCCTGTATTAATAACAGTTATGAGCAAGCATAAGAAATGGTGATCATATGATGTTTAGTAGTTTAATGCCAATCCTGCCTAATATGATAGTGGTGGCTATGGTTACTAAAAAACAAAGACATCAAAATGTATGGGTACTGAATTGAATTCAGACCTATATGACTATATAAGCTTATGAGCTTGGATTGAAAATATTATTGTTTTTAACTTTATTCTCATAGTTTTGTAGTTAAGTAGAGATAGAAAGTGGCTGCTGGAGGATAGTATTAGATCCTAAGCTCTAAGTGCAATGCTTTCATATACAAGGCTCCTCACTGACAAAAGTCATAAGCTAGAAACTAGTCTGGAGATATTGGATGAATAGGCACTAGATAGGGATTTTATGCAAAAGCATTCTGGTATCCATTAATTACTCTGGCTTGCACTGAGGGGCAATACTGTATGGAGAATTTTTCCTGTTTTAATAACTGAACAGGACATAACTGTAATTGTCTGCAACCCAATCCCATTCATCCATCAGCCCAGAAGTCAGTCCAACCTCTCAAAACAAAGTCACATTTGAAACATATACTCTGTTAAGTAATTCATATAGAACATGTGACATTTCAACTTTATATACATATTATTTCTAAAGAAACCATCATTTTAATTTTTTTAAATAATTTTTTAATCTTTTAATTCCATTTATTTATTTATTAATTATAATCCCATCATGGATTACTGAAACTAATGATCAAAGACACTTCATGGTGAACAAGCACTGATCAGTTGGCCCAGATCACAATCTCTTTCACATATCTTCATAATTTATTCAGTATAAACCTATATATTAAATTACTATAGTTTAACTGACAAGCCTTGGAATCTCCACAGTACAGCACTAATATAAACCACACTAATTGGAATATACGATTAACTGTATCATTCATTTACCAACCTAGACATTATCATTAACTCAAATAAATTTATTGTTTAAGTCTTATTAAATAGATAATGTATTTGAAATGGCATAGTGGTACCAACACCTGATTTCTTTATCCATGTTGACATGAATGACAAGTTTCACATTTTTCATAAAAGGTTGGGACAGTTTTCACTTTTTACACCTTGTAGAGAAGTGAACAGTCACTGTACTATATTCAGAGGATTCAAGCAGAGCTTTAATTTCAACAATCTGTAAATATGAAATAAGTATTTTGTTATATAATATATGTAAATAATTAAATAATTCAGAGTATATATATATATATATATATATATATATATATATATATATATATATATATATATATATATATATATATATATATATATATATAACTAAACAGGAAATGAATGAAACTTCCAATGAGTTTTATCATACTTGCAACCCAATCATAACTATCCATCAGCCCTGAAGTCAGACCAACCTGTTAGACCATACTTACATTAAATAGATATACTTTGTGACAGAATTGTAATTAATAAAATAAATAAATTAATGACTTAAATAATAAAATTTATATATATAAATAAGGTTATTTTTTTTTTTAGAAATAATTCTTAATTTCTATCATAGTAACTTCTATTTTATTGATATGTTTAATATATTAATATTATATCTATAATGCACTTTTATTATGCTTAGTCTCAATTTTATTTTAAATTTTTAAGTTTTTGACTTCTTACAAGCAGGTCATCTCCGGTGATATTAAACATAAATTTATGTTTAAAATTAGTAAACGTGGATGCCTATTTAATTCTTAAGTCTGTCCTACAAATTTTAATAAATACAAGCTTATTTACATGAAAAAGTATTATGAAAATATTACAATATATATATATATATGTGTGTGTGTGTGTGTGTGTGTGAGCAGAGTTGAAAAAATGTCATGAATTAGAAAAATACTTGTTTAACTTTTTAAAAAAAGTTTAAAGGATCCAACTGATATAAAAACTTAATAAGCAATCCACTTAAGATGATGTGGTAGGTTAATAGCCATTTACTTTTAAGACCATGGAAAAAATGAATAAAACATGTCCCATGTTTCCTAGCCACAGCAACAATTAGTGTATTTGAAAACATTATAATTGACTATTTACTGGACAAACTTATATGTACTAATGATTGTATTGACTTATAAATTGCTCGTTCTATTCAAAAAATAAAACCTTTTAAGAATTAAAATAAAAAAGGAATTAGATAAACTTGACTTAAAAAACATAATTACAAAAAATTTTGATAAAGAACAACTATTAACAATTATGTAAACAAAAATGAAAGAGCATGAATAGGAATAAAACAAATTAAAGATAGTGAACAATTGCAAATAATAATAAAAAATATATTTATGGCAAATTATTTAGTCTTATTTCGTAAAGATGAAAATTGAATACTCAATGACAAAATAAGATTTTTTTTCACAATACAATTAATGATCATTACATAAAAAACTGTAATACATTTTATAACACTAAAAGTAGAAAATGAAATTGGAAAATTGACAGTCCAGTAAAATGAACTATTAAAATGAAAAGTCATTTTCTTTATAATTATAAGATTTTAATTTTAAATGTTAAAAAAATATGAATAAATAATATAAGATAAAATACAACCAATTTTAAAATAATTAATTAAATGATTCTACTGATGGAAAATCACACCCGATTGAAATAAAATACATTTACTGAAAAAAAAAAAAAAAAACAGAACTATATATAATCGAATTAGTTTGAGAGATGAAAACATTGACGGATGGTAATAATCTGAATTAATATGCACCTGATTTCTAAAAAATAGTTGGAAACATTTGTTTATTATTACATAGGTAAAAAATGATTTTATAAAAATAAATAGATATTGAAAAAGATTTTTCTTCATTTTAATATAACCACTATTAATTAAAAAAATTCGTAGAAACATTTCATAAATAAATTTTACATATGAATATGCTAAATAAATACATGTATCAATGCTATAAATTAATATGCTAAAACGTAATGGCCTATATTAACAAGAGATGTGATACAAAAACTACATCTAGAGATGATATTAACTTTCCCAAAACTTCTCAAAAGGATAAATATAGATAAATGTTCACATTATGAATATGGGTAAATGTTAAGATAAAAATAAGTTCGAAGAATACAAACACCTGTATAAAATACTTTATTCTATGTGATTTTTTGGAGGTTTGTAATAATGGCCTTTTTTTGTGATTATATATTATACTATTTTCATTATCCAGGTAAAGTGGAAAAAGTTTTTCTAGAAAATCAAAATTTATTTTAGAATTCACTTAGTATAATTAATAACAATTAGATTGCTATTGTACACAATATTTAAAATGGTATTCACCTTCTTCGGGCGCTGCTCATCTCATTAGCAGTATCTGGTTTGGGAATGAAAATGGTGATGTTTCGATATGAACACTGAATTTATCTGTAACCAAATAATAATTTGTTTTAAATCTTTTGATAGAATAGACTATTTAGTGATAGCAGCATTATAAATTAGTATTCAAAAATCTAAAGATTAGTGGTCCAATTCCCAGAAACTCCTGAAAAAAAAGGAAGAAAATAACTTGAAATGTTCCTAATAATGTACAAGTCATTACTAATATATAAATCTATTTTAGGATATATAAAAAATGTTGAATTTTTAAAAACTTCAAACAACTCAATTTTAAAATGGGAGATTTAAAAATACATGTAATTCAGTTCAATGTATCATTCTCTACTTTTATCCAGAATCGCGCTCTTTTAACCAAACGGAACAAATTTTAATCAATTTTGTTATTTGTTTTCTTGTCTTAGGTTTAGCGTTCATATAAATAAATTAATTTAACTAAATAAAATAACACAAATAAAAAAAATTTTCTTTTAAAATTGTAATAGTAAATATTTAATAATCTAAACAACATATTTTTTTATTTATTTTAGATACCAAATAATGATATTAATTTTATAAAAGATTTTAATATCGATGAGTATATATTTTTAATAATTATTCATCACTATAACATGCCCACACATCACCTATTGACCATGTTCCTTATCTATAGCCAATATGCATTAACATTATTTATTAACTAGTCATTAAATACTTTTTTTTAGCAATAAAGATAGTATATATATATTTTGTTTCATTTTTTAATTTTAAATACTTTCCAACTTTAATATCAACTTTATAATCTAAATACATATATTATATTTTCATAGTTATATAATGGAAATAAAGTTTTTGGGTTAAATCATGTATTATTTGGTTTATTAAATTCCTAATGTTTCAACGAAATATCATTCATCATTGTCAAGGTTAAGTTCTTAATGAAGAACTATTCGATCTTAAGTAATTACGTGACTGTGATGGAGTACGAAGTTAAAAAAAAAAAACTATCATACTTATATATACTTGATGGTTGCTTACTCAAAATAGGTCGATTAACAATAAATAATCAAGCATCAAATATATATATATAAGAATGGTTATTTTTATTCACGTACCGTCTCAATCTCATTATTACTTAAAACGTAATAGTTCTTCATTAAGATCTTAATTGCGAAAATAATAACATTTCGTTGAAATGTCGGTAATTTAATAAACAAAAATATTTTATGTAGCAAACTACACTGTATTATCTGGATTTATGTATGTGTAACTATATTGATGTATCAATATTTTGGCTTGATTATGCTTATAATTATTTGGATGAGGAACTGTTATTTAACTAAATGAGGTATAGATTCTGTAAGTAACACGGGAAACAAGATTATAAATTATATATACAATATTATCTAAAACTATCTTTGTGTAACTATATTAATGAATCAATTGATTATATTTATGATTATTTGGCTAAGGAATTGTTTTTTTTTTAAAAAAAATGATATAGAGGTTCGGCAAGTGATGTGGAAAACAAGATGGTCCTTCTATTAAAACGAAAATTTAAAATGTTTAAAACGTAAGGGGAGATATGGTGGGAATATAGGAATAATTTGATATAAAATTAACCTTTGATTTGATTAATTGTTTAATACTATTTATCAGATTTTTTATCAGATTTCTTATCTATTTTGTAAAGTACTCTTTTCTTATTTTTATTTAAAATGTTTTTATTGGAAGTATTTTTTTATCTTATTTCATATTTTGCTTCCAGAACTTGTACAATATTTATGATATTATATATTCCTATAACACACAATTGGACCACATCGGAGATGAGCAAGAAAAACTCTATCGAAATATGTGCGTTTATATTAGATGTGTTTTTACCAGACGTAAACTTTCAAAAATAAAGCTAGGGTAAAGATATAATTATTTATCCCTTTGATAATTATAATAATAAATAACTATTCTATAATCTGATGTTTTGTCTGGTTGTAATAATAATAAATATCTCACGGTGCTAAAATAGATTCGTAGTATAATCTTAATATAACTTTTTGTGCATCTACTGTATGACACTGTATAATGAATAAAAAAATTATTGTAATATAAACAAGTATGTATATTCATGTAAGGCTAGCAATTTAATTAAACTCTCATTCCTATGTAGTACTATTAACTCGATTATTTATCTAAGGGTTCTTAATTAAATTTAATCAATTATTATTTAAAAAATTATATCTGTTCTGGATATGAATAAGGTATCAAAGGAAGTTTGTTGTATCTTATTAGAATTATGGAATTCTGTATTTTAGATAAAGATGGGATTAACCAATGGTGTAAATAAATTTAACAAAAGAGTGAATTTAACAAAATATAAGTATGATCTAGTTTATTGAGATAGCAAGTAAATGATGATTTTAATGAACGACAAATAACCTTATTATACATAAAAATTAATTTATTATTAATGAATGATTATATAAACAAATAAAATTGTTAACAAACAACAAACCTTACATTCATAATTAAAGTTCTCTACATGACGTTTTAAAATTGTATTGACTTGTTTTCTCTACTAAAGAATTTTAAGGGTTGTGATTGCTTGTATTATCAATAAAGTAATGCACATAACAAGGCAATCTTTTGGAGATAATGTGCAATGTTCAACCACTATCTCACATTATTTAAGTGTGGATATGGGAATGTTTTATCATGTCCTTTTATACTTTCATAGTAATAAGTGGCTTAATTATTATATATATATATATATATATATATATATATATAATAATTAAGCCACTTATATATATATATATATATATATATATAAGTTTTGTCTAAATACTTAATCCTGTTCAAAACACATAAATCATTCACTCAGTAATAGTATTAATTCTCTACTATTAATACGACTTTATAAAATCTGGCAATTATATATCTTAGTGGCACAATCAGCTATGATTTCTAGCTTATATTATCTTTTAAAAATTTTAATATGTGTTTAGGAGTATTTCTCAATTAACTCATGCTGCATAATCTAACATTTACAAGATCATTTACTCTTTTTTCAGGGCACAGAGAAAAGTAAAATTTCAATGGTTATTTAGTGAACTCCTCAGAATACCTTTATGTATCAAATAACATGATGATGAAATCAATGACCAACAAAACATGCAATAAATTAAACAGGAATGGGTTTATAGAAAATTGTATATTATCTTCAACTTCATACAGCAACTCCAAAAGCAAATGTTATAAATGGCATTACACTTATACCTGACTGTTACTACCTAGTTACCTATATCATTGTCCTACTAGTATTATCTTGCAAAATTTATTAATATAATAATAATAATAATAATAATAATAATAATAATAATAATAATAATAATAATAATAATAATAATAATAATAATAATAATAATAATAATAATAATAATAATAATAATAATAATAATGGTGATGACGATGATAACTTAAGCAAATAAAAGAATAATAATCATCTTTAACTAATAATCCATGGTTCATTTACTATTCAAGCAAATCCCCTCCCCTCTCTTTTTTTTTAAAAAAAATGCACTTAATACTAGATTCATATGATGGAACAATCCAAATAGTGGTTGAAATCCGTAACACAGATCAATAATATGATTTCCAAAGGATTTTCACTAAGTCACAATAATTACCCCAGTTATGGCTTATGTCATTGTGACAATTAATCTGTTTAGAAATTTTATGTATAACTTATATTGTTTTTAGTATCATTTTGAAAATATAGCACTAACAATTATAAATTTATTATCCTTAGACATATCTTAGGCATATATCATCCTCTCAAATTGATAATTTAATCCTTAAGAAAACAATGTTTAAAAAATATCATAATAATTGGTATACAGTATATCATATATATAAAATGCTGGAATTGTATGAGCCATTAGTTCACGTGATTTGCATTTATCCAGTCATAGTTTAAGTAATTTTTAAAATAAGATATAAGACCCAACAAGAATTAACTAATTCATTGACTCAAATCAGTTTAAATAATCTTCATTGTGATTTTAAATAGTTTTATATCCACAATTACTAAAAGTTAATCCATAAATTAATACAAAATTTACAACATTCACGAAATCCATAGAGAGATGTAGCCAATATTATTTGCAACAAATTAATTCAGTTTTAATGAAGAGATGAATGAATACTGAAGTATTATTATTATGTGAAATAAAATCCCATAAACAATTTTGAAATTCTATTAATGATTAAAATTAAAATTTTGGATACTAATTTATAGTGTACTCTTGGCCATTTTGAAATTTAAAGACCACCAAAAACCACTGCTGACTCTTCCAAGTAATAAGTGGGACATTGAATAATCCACATGTGGTCATGATATGATCATTTATTATAAACTCACAATTAACACCAATAATTTAAAGTACAAATTTTTTACATCTATGCTTGATCAAAAATCACAAGACTAAAATATAAAAAATGGGAGTAACCACTAATTTCAAAATACTAAAAACTTATAATTTCTAAAGTACAAATTTAAAACACTTAAACAGGAAAAAAAAAACAAAGAAAAAAATGATGGACACATATATTAATTTAAAAAACATCATGTTCAATAAACATAAAATTAATCAAACCAACCTTATAATTTTGAAATACTAAAAGATTCTAAAATATGAATTTTATTATAGACTTATAACCACATGTTGAAGTAATGTAAATGTTGAATAAATATAGAAATAACTGCTGAAGTTCATTAATTCTATAATTAATAATAATCGCCTTTTATCTTAACATTAGCTGAAACTAAAGTGAAGAATAAATACCTATAAATTAACTAAAGTAAAAAATATTAATTTTACAATTAATAAAATATTAATAAATCAGATTTTTCTTACCAAAGCAAATAATGTATATTTAATTTCACATATGTCATTATTTGCTAGAAGATGGATAAAAATAATCTAAATAGGAGAGATTTAATTCTTTAAAGTTTTAGAGATGATAACTCTACTTACCAATGATGAAAAGAGGAATGGTTATCTTATTTAAAATCCAATACTTGTTTTACATTTGAAATAATCAACAAAGTTTTATTAAAATTTGTAAATATATTTTTAAACATGTTTTTATGTTAATTTATTTGATGGTAAAAGTCACTTCAATGTTAATAAATAGAAAATTATAAAAATATGTATGTGGATTTGTATCAATTCCATGTGCCTGTAAGAACCTCACATGATTAAGTGTAGATCCTAAATCCATATCAGCAGATCAAATGTGAACAACAATATTTTTTATCTCCATTTTATTTTTCTAATTACATGGAACAAAAGAGGCATGCAACATCAGAATTTTTTTCTGATAAGAAAAAATCCTATTAATTTTAAAATTAATGTTTTATTTCATATGGTTATGAACATATATTGTGATATAATTCATATTTTAGAACTTATAATCTTTTAATTTTTTAAAATTATAAGGTTGGTATGACAATTTTACCTTATTTCAACATATGCTCATGGGCATATATTGTAATATAATTTGTATTAGAGAAATTACAAGCTTTTAGTATTTTGAAATTATAAGCTTGATTTCATCAGACTTCTGATTTTTTGGATACTATTTTTGTATCAGCAAAAACATTCTTCTCCCTCCCCACAAACTTTGGGGTTTTGCACTATCATTATTGTAATAACATTTATATTTTAAAAGTTATAAGGATTTAGTATTTAGTCTACACTCACCTTCATTTTGAATACTAAGGACTGACCAAAACCAATGTCATTTATTGCTTGAATGTGCCACAAGTCATTTTGGATGGTGCATAGAATTCAAAAAGGCAATAAGCACATAGCACCAAATTTTGTTTTCTTTGAACAATATTCAGGGATATTATTTTTGCTGTCCTAATTTATCTATTTAGGTTGGTGAGAGAGAAAAAAACATTTTGCCAATAGGTCTCTTTACTCCTCTGCATTAAAAAAAGCTAACAAAATTGCTTCTTTGTATTTAAACCTGGTAGAATCCATTATGCAAAGTAAATTAGCAAAGACTACCTAAATTTTGACAAAGAGTTATATTTATAACTTGTGATCATGTGATCAGTGATATCATCCAACATAATTTTTTTATTACCCAAAGTTCTTCACTGTTCAAGTTTGTACAGCAAAAATCTGTTTTGTTTAGGTGACCATTAGAAGACGAGGAGATTGAACATCAAGAGAGTCTGAAAGACACCAATTATCAATAGATAGCATTAAAATGAAAATGAAATATTACATTTTTAAAATTATACAATATTTTACAATATTCATTCCTAATAAAGTATACAATTGTTTATTTTACAAATAAATAACCATTAGCATTAGAATAATAAGATTTTATGAAATTTTAAAGGTCCAAAATTTTAATTAATAAATTTATCTAATGAATAATCCATTAATTGATTGGTAATATTTAGTAAAACACAATCATTTAACTGTTTACACTTATAATCTTTCAAATTAACTACATTTTTTTTCACTAAGATTTCATGCATACTCACTGATACATTTTAAAACAATGTTAAAGATGACTATTCTCACTGACAGTAATATTGAATATTTACATTTAGTATAATTATTGAATTAATAGTTTAGTTATTATATACTATTTCCTATTTAGTATATTTCCCTATTATCTCGATTTTATGTATGCATGATTTATGTTTTCGTATTTGTAAAGAAAATAATGTACACCTTTTTAAAAAAAATGAAAACAATGGAGCTATATGGTTTATGGTACACAATAATTAACAAAATATATCAGAAAGACGTTTTGAATTTTTTTTTACTAATCCACTGTACTAGGTAGTATTTATAGAATAAATTTGATTTCCACATTTGATAATCTCACCAGATGTGTTACCCACAATAGTAATTAATTTGCTTCATTTAACAAAAAAAGCAAGCCAATAATTTTTTAACAGTGTATGGCTATATGTATTAATTTCTATGGTAAAATATAAGGTTATATTACATAGTCAATGCCATGTGTGTTCAACTGAAGCTTCAATACAATAATTCTGTTAATTACATATACCTATACCCCAATAATATCCATTTTATGTATAATATCTGCAAAAATTATTGCCTTAACTTATTGTAAAGTTGTTGTGCATATGTTATTATGTATGCCCTCTTATAAATTGAAGATCTGACATTTAAAGTTACTTAAACAAGGGTGTGCCTTCATTATATTTCAAATAATCATAGTGCATAATACTATATTGAAATAAATATACAAATATTAAATCACCCCACATGGTTAAGAAATCCAGTACTGTCTTCTGTGAATTAATATATAACTATATTAGAGGTCATATTTCAAAATAGCCAGCTCAAAGTGTTACCTTTTTAAACCGTATGCTATTACATCTTAAATATTGAAATACAAACTAACTCAAACAAAGAACTTGAAATGTTAACAAACAAATGGCCTAACATTTGATACAAACAAGAATGTTTTACTATTATTATATAAAGATCAATTAAACATTAGTAATTTTAAACATTAAAACACTTAACACAAATGTATAGAAAATAATCCCAGGGCATACTGCTATACTGAAATAAATATACAAATATTAAATTCACCCCACATGGTTAAGAATTCCAATACCACCCTCTGTGAATTAATATGTAAATACATAAGAGTTTGTACTTTAAAATACCATGAGGGGTAATGTAATATTTGTATATTTATTTCAGTATAGCATTATGCACTGGGATTATTTTCTATACATTATTGTTAAGTATTTTCTTTGTAATGCTCAACACAAATTTGACAAGAGTTAGGAGTTTACTGAATCTGGTACCCTTTTAAATAAATGACACTAACTCTGTTGGTGATTCAAGCTGCAAGAAATTATTAGGTTGAATTAATCAGGAAATATAGCTATGTTTTAAAAATGTTCCAACTCATATATGAACAAAATATTTTTTCTTTTATATAGTTTGAATAACTAACACCCTATGTACTATAAGGTCTAACCTCCCAATATATATATATAGATATATATATAGATATATATATATTTATATTTATAAATATTATAATATATTTTTAAAATTATCATATATATATATATATATATATATATATATGATAATTTTAAAAATAACTTAAAAAATTATAAATATAAATTTTAATACAATTCTAACAATACATTTCTAATTTTGTCCAAGCAAAGCCAGAGAATAGCAAAAAATCTGCTTTGGAATGAAATATATTAATTGGCATAAATATAACACAAGATTATAAATTTAGTCATTTATATTCTAAAATATGAGAATAGTTTATGTTGCTTGATATTTATGACAATCATTAAGGAATTACAAGGTCAAACCCAAACCAAAAATACATTACAATATATTTGGAACCGAGTCATTTAATAGGCAAATAAAACTGGGTTTAAATACTTTTTAACTTAATTTTAAATTTTATGTTTTCAACATTAAGTGAACAAACTTGACCTTCAAGCAGAAGGGAGAATATCATTGATAGAAGAACTATCAATGATACCCACAATAAAACTGAGCTATGCAAAGCATAATACAATTACATTTCCAGATTGTGCCCTACTACCATCCAAAGCATTTTATTTAATTAGAGGTAAACCTCAGGTGCCAACTAATTACAAAAAGTAACTAACATGCCTGAATGATAGTCCCATAATCCAATGATTGAAATATCCTATGACTAGCTCAAACTCTGTCTCAGGGTCCAGAATATTTACTTAACACATAAAGTAACTTATACAATAATTGACTGGTGATGCAGTGACAAGAGAAAAAAAAGAATATAGACAAAATAATAATGAAGGCAAACATTAACATTTTATTAAACACACACATATCTAATATAACACAATAATATGGAAATTTACATATAAAATCATATAAGTAATTACTCAGGCTAAATTATGATAGTCATTCATTAATTAAAGTTCATTCATTTAAATATAAAGTTTCTATAGACGTGATAAAGTATGATTATTTAGATATTCATTTGTGTGTATTTTTCAATCAGTTAACTTTCCGGTTCTCCATGATTGGCTTCATGGCTGGTTTCCATTCTGTGATTCAGCTATGGGAGATAGAAAGAATAATGGTAGCATTTATTTTATGATTATTGCATCACTTTCCAGCATTTTTCCAGGCAGAATAAGTGAATTGCAGAGGTTTGGGGCATGAAGCCCTATCAGACACATTAATGGCTCATGTGGCTTTTCTACTAATGTTGTCCACAGCAGTAATTAACTGGCTTACAACTGCATTCCAAATATCTCTATGTCAAGTTGTTTGGATTCTGCATTCTGCCTGAACTGATGAATGATCTAGCAAATTGCAGCACTGACCGTATATTACAAGCTAGACAATATCACAAACCAGACTAAAGAACAATAAAGAGAGTGGCTTTATATATTTTTTATCTCCTGTTGTTTCAATCTCTTATCATTATTTTTTAATTTAGATTTTAACTTGAAATGTCTTTTAATTAATCTTACATTTGTGGTTATCTTCATCCTTTGCTCAGATTCATATAAGCAATCTCAATAAGACACTTTACAGTTTTCTAATTAATTCAACTATTGATTTTAATTTTATTATCAATCTGAAATTCTATAAACTAATTACACACATTTTTTCAAAGTTTTCTTTTACAAACATTTTATTTTACAGACTAAATTTTAGTCTGATTTTACATATTTTTTTTAGCTTTTACTTTATAAAAGCTCTTGTCTTTAAAAAGAGGGGAAAAGTTTTAACTGTTCTTTAATTTTATTATACATTTCTCCCCCTTCTGCTAAGAAGGTTTATTCTAAAATAAAAAAAATAGGAGGTATTATTTTATTTGTTTGTTTTAAAAAAATGTTTAAATCAAGCCACTTATAATTCATTTTTATCTTAATTTTTTAATAAAAATTACAGACATGTACATTTGTTCAATACTGTACAATATATATAATGTTTTCATGGTTGTATGATGTAGATAAATTAATAGGTTTTGGGCTGAACCATGTATTATTTTCCATTACATACCGATATTTCCACAGACTAGCATCTGCCATTATTAAGGTTCACTTTTGAAAGAAAAATCATTAGATCTCAAACAACAACATGACTCAGTACAAGATGAGAAGTGAGATTCAACTTGAAGTAGTTTAGCATTCACAATATGAGGCTTATCAAAATGTTCATTTCCCTAAGTTTTTTCACCTATTAATTTTAAATTAATATTAGATAAAATGAGAGGTTTCCACATAGCTGAAATACGTTGTGCTTTGTCAGCCCTATTTAAACCAGAAGGTTTCTTTAATATTTCAATTGACTCTCTCATGGTTTGTAAATCATATCTTTTCAAATTAGAAAGTATTTTTATATTGTCAAGATCAGGTTTGTGACCAATTTCTAAAAAAATTGGAAGTAAAAACTGATGTGTTATTTTTTTGGTTTAAAGCTTTTCTATGTTCCTTAATTCTGACATTTATTTGTCTATTAGACTGACCTACATAGATTTTGAGCACTGCACACATGGAATTTCATAAACTCATTGGCGTTCCAAAAATATTCTGTCTTTAGGTTTATATAAAAAATCAACAATTTTTTTGCCAGTAGAAAAAGTAGTCTTTATATTAAAACAAGAAAGTCTTCTACTGATTTTATCAGTAACCTTTTAATATAAGATAAGTTTACTCTATTAAAAGAGGAATTGTCAATTCTATCCTCTTTTTTTTAGTATTAATGTTATGTAAAACCTTACATATGATGTTTTTATTATAATTATTAGAAAGTAGAATATTTTTTGTAAGTTCTATTTCTTGAGTAAGATGTTCTTTATCAGATAAATTATAAACTCTAATCAAAAGATTTTTTGCTACAGAAAAAAATTGTGCAGGATGATGATGAGAATTAAAATTAAGATATCTATTTGTATAGGTGGATTTTCTGTAAACTGATATTGATAATGTTTCATCACATTTTTTTTGCAATTAAAACATCTAGAAAAAAAAGTGATTTGTTATTTTCCACTTCCATAGTAAATTTAATATTTGGATGCCAATTATTTATAAAACAAGAATTTAAGGCATCAATGCCATGAGGCCATATGACAAATGTATCATCCACATATCTAAGCCAAATAGAAGGTTTTTTAGTAACTGCACATAATACTTTACTTTCAAAATTATCCATGAAAAGATCAGCAATTACAGGTGACAGTGGAGATCCCATAGAAAGTCCTTTAATTTGATTAAACATTTGAGAATTATAAACAAAAATGTATTTTCAAGGCAATGCTTCGCTAATTGAATAATAAAATCAGGTAAATCATTATATTATGCTATTATACTTAATGCTTCTTCAACAGGAATATTAGTAAACATAGAACAATCATCAAAACTAACCAATAAATCAGTTCCAGTTAGTTTTAAATTTTTAATTATAGAAATAAAATTACTCACATTTTTAATTCTTGATGGAATCTTGTCTGTCAATGGTTGTAAGCATTGGGCTAAATATTGAGCCAAAGCATGTGTGGGCAAATCTATAGCACACACAATAGGTCACAATATCTCATGTTTATGAATTTTAAGCAAACCATAAAATTTAGGATATAATGAAAAAACTTCTCTTGGAAAAATTTTAATTTTTATATCTTCAGCTATACTAGAACGTTTGATTAGAAATTTTGTCTTTTTATCTAAATATGTCAGATGATCTCTAATAATCTTTTTCTAAGTTCCATCATTTAATAAATCTACAATTTTATTATTATAATCTAAACGATTAAGTGCAACAGTCGAACCATACTTTTTTAAATTTTGAAGTGCAATAAATTTTCCTTTAGATAAATTATTTTTTGGTGGTTTCATATTCTTTAAGACATTACAAACTTCAAATCTAATAAGATCAGCTGTGTGTAAGTCTATATTTTTTAAGGAAGATTCTATATTGCATATAACATTTTCAACTGGAACACGTTTAGGAGCCAGTGCATAATTAAAACCTTTCTCCAACAGAGAAATTTCATCAGAAGATAGTTGAAAATGAGATAAATTCATTACATGTGAATCATTCACAATATTATTAGTAAATTGTTTTTTCTTTCTACTTATTAATAAAGCCAATTTCTTTTTTCGTTTCAAAGTTTAAATTCTGAATCTTTAATAGATTGAAAATAAACAATTTTATCAAAAATAGACCAAAGAACGGGGTGGATAATATTGCTTAACGTTATACGTTTTCTCAGTAAAAAAAAAAAATCAATATAGTTTAACTTGCTCCTAATATCCTGAATAAAAGAATTTTTTTTTTTTTACTCACCACCTGTAGAATGTTTCTTATTTTAAAAGAGTTGGAATGAAACTTTAATCTGCAGCATTTTGGAACTACTTCATTTTCTATACAACGAATTAGAAATGTAAGATCGCATAACAACTTTTCTTTCTTCACGCAAGATTTTTCGAAAGTTCTTAAACGATAAAACATTTTCTCCCCATAGAGATTAATAATATTATATTTAATGTTTTCACGGTTGTATGAAGTAGATAAATTAATAGTTAATATATTTATATATAAGATTTAATAATTAAAGTAACTTACACATAAGTATCATTAATTTATTCATAATTTTAAAAATAATTTAAAAAATTATAAATATAAATTTTAATAAAATTTTAATAGTAAAATAATTTTGTCTAAGCAAAATCAATGTATAAAAAAAAATCTGCTTTGGGATGAACTATTTCAATTGACATAAATATAAAACAAGTCTATACTTGTATTTATTTTTATTTTAAAATATGAGAATAGTTTAGGTTTCTTGATATTTGTGATAGTCATTAGGGAATTATTGTTCTACACATGTATTGTGTAGATTTAAACACTTTAGGAATATGCTTTTTTTAAGGCGCAAGATAAAATCTTTTGAAAAGAGAGGATTAATCTAAGCATATATGTATAGTAAAATCTTAAGCAACTAGAAATGAAAGCATGAAGATATTAATTAACCACTTTTAATTCAATTTACTAAGTTTTATTGATTGACATTTGTGAAAATTTTACAATTTACTGTCTATCTGTATTAGATGTAATATGAAATATATATAATGTGTTATTTATAATAATATTTACATCTTCACATTCTTATTTCTAAATGCTTAAGATTTCTGTATGTATATATATGCCACAAAGTTGAATAGGTAATTCAATCTATCTTTTCAAAACACTTTATATTGTATATAGAATTCAGTCACATTTAGTAATGGCAGATTTTCATCATTAATTGACCCAGTTTTTTACTTATTCAGTGTTGCATCACATGATCAGACTAACAATAAAAAAACTCATCTTTATCAGATCATTCTGCAGTTATTGTTTCACTGAAAAATAATTTTATACACAGATTAATAACACATATTGAAAATGCAGTTAGAAAACTCCTTTCATGTTGACTGGAAAAAGCCTTGAAATAAGCAAGAATTGGCTGAAATATATAAATTAAAAACAGTACATATCAAATAAAAGACACAAAACATCAAGTCAAAATAACATTTCCATTTTTGGGATTACAATTTTTTGGAATTGTAAAATATCTATATGAGCAATTTTTCTAATAATAAAAATATTTTTGAAAGATTTTACAATATTTTATGGATAATAATTTTGCAAATGTGAATTATTATATACATGAATTTCTTAAGAAAAAAATGGTTAAAAAATTTTGAAGACAAAAAGCTTAAAAATAATAGAAATATATATATATTTTTATATTAAATGCTTTTGTTGACTGTGCATGAAAAAAAAATACTTTTTTCAGTCACAATTGAGGTTTTTATTTTTAATTTGAAATAAAAGCATAAGGAATCCAAATATTAATTAAGTGAATACTTATTTTTTATAACAATGGATTGAGTTATTTCTGGATTCTTCATGCTTTTATTTTAAGTTATGTTTAAAACTCCAATTATACTTGAAAGAAAAAAAATATTTTTTTGCTTTTTAATGCATAGTCAATAAAATCATTTAATATAATAAAAGATTTTATCTGTATTATATTTAAAATTAATGAATTATAAAACAAAAATATGTGATATTCTGACTATTTTGTTATTTGTTTATAATATTCAGTATCAGAACTAGGGACATAAGTTTAAATACAGATTCTGAAAAGTGGAAGTTTTAATAATTGTTTAAATTGTTGTTTATTATATTTGTGGATGATTATTTTTTAGTTCATTAAATTTATTAATACTAAGAAATATATTTTTATTACTATGATTGATTATTTGATAGTTGCATGGGACATTAATGCAATTTACATATGTAATCCATTATCCATATAATAATGTTAGACTTTCATTTGATGGAGACAGTTTTTCTATTATATCTATGAGATATTAAAGGCTGTTTAGAATAGTTAAATTCATATCATTAAATGGCAATAATGTTGAGTCTTCCAAATTAATTAAATATCACACATTTTATCAGTTTATTAAATGAAGTAAAACTGATATTTTAAATTTTTTTTAATACAATAATTTTTAGCATTTCCTCGAATATTGAAGTAAAAAATGTAAATTGACTGCTTTAGTTATTTAAGGTAATTGTATTTTTTATTAATTAACAAAATGTAAATATGAATTATTGGAGTTACATTTAAATTGCATCTCATTAAATTTTGCATATTGTACAATTTTCTGCAATATAATATTGATTGATAACTTAGAAAAAAAAGTTCAGTTGTATTAAATAAACAGTATTAGTTGTATCTTTTTTATTTAAAAAAGATCAGCTTTAAAAATTTAAATTTTTCAATTTTTTTTTTATCAGAACAGAATTGACATAAAAATGTCTTTATTTCTCTAAAGCTTTTGTTTTATCAACAACTATTCAGTGGTTTTTAACTTTTAAGCACTTTCTCCAATGATTGTTTAGTTTCTTAAATATCTCTAATAATACTATACCCAAGTTGGAAATTAAATTGTTATACATTTATTTTACTATTAATTTCATTTTCTTCTACTACAGAAGGTTATTAATTTAAGATTTAGCCTTTGCTATTTATGATTTTGTTAGTGTAAAACAATATTCCCACATATTTTAAAATTAATTGTTTTTTTCCCAGTGAGTTTATAATCTGTCTTAGTGTACTTTGTTTATTAGTATTATTATTAAACGACTTTTTATTTAATTATTTATTCTTTTCAGTTTTTTTTTAAAGAATAATTTATTCTAGATAGAATCTTGATGAATCAGTAACTCTAATAAATTTTGCTATTTTAGTTTTTGCTGTTTCCATTCTGGATGTCTGTATTGATTTGTTTTTACTTCTTAACACTACTTCAGAAGTATCTGATTCAATATAAAAACTATTTCTAAAAAAATATTTTCCAAATTGCTTTTGCACTAGTCTTAGGTTTATTGGTTTTTCGATTTTTTTTTCTGTTATATTTTGCACGGCTTTTATTCATTTTATTTATCATTACGAAAAAATATATATATATATATATTTTTGGCTAAATGTTTAGCTTTATGTTTTATTAAAGAATATGTTTTTTATCATGACTAAAATTTATTAAAAAATATTTTATGTATTGGTTATGTAACTGTCTTATCAGTTTTTTATACACCATGGGACCTCGTAAAATATTACAATTTTATATTAATTTATTATAAATGTTGTTTTAAAAACAAAAACTTATAATATAGATTTTTGTAATTTTAAAAGTAATACAGCATATTGTAAATAAATAAATTTGTAATCGAAATTTTCAGTAATTTGGAGGACTTTTTTATGATTCACGTGATTTCTGCGATCATTTATTAAATAACACTATATAAATAGTCACTTAGTTGTGAGATAATTAATTCATAATGCAATTAAAAACAAAATAATATTTGCTTTAATTCTTTTACGAGATTATTAAATTTGAAACACTCTTTATTAAAACATTTCGTTTAGTTAAATCAATAATTATGTAAAAGAAAAGAAAAGCGAATTAATGCCGCCAGATATTTTTATAAGCAAAAATACAGTTTTTGTTTTGCAAATGCTAAATAAAGAAATATTCAGATTTTTTTTTTTTTATCGAGACAGATTTATGTTTAACAAGTTTTTTATCTTTAGTAATATATAAAATTATTTGTGATGGTTGTATAGATATAGATATATATGTGTGTGTACGTTTTCTCTAGTTTGCTTGCATAACATTATTTTCCGTTTATAGTTATATATAAACATATATTTAACTTCTACTCTGGACGTTCATTTATAATGCCATTAGCCCAAAACTAGATACACGTAATCAACATCACATTTTATTACATTATATTAGATATGACAAGATTACTTTGAACATAATCATTCAGGAAAAAAAACTTAAATATTTAGATATATTTAATCACTTTATTCTATAACAATGTGTACATTAAAATTGTAATTAAAAAAGTTCTCATTAGTGGAAAAAAAGAGTATTATATTATTAATAAATTTAATAGTACATGCTTATATTAATAGCAGATGAATTATTAAAAAAATCATGTATCAAAGCCTTTCGATTGAAATATAAATCTGTAGACAAAAAAAATTAGCAAAACATTAATTAATCAATGAAATATTTGTTAATTACAATGTTTATCAATTTATGATGTTTATTTTTTTCCAGAAAATCAACTACTAATTTTGAGAAATACAGTTTACAGATAGTAAATACCATTATTTTTTTTATTTAATTACAATCTTATTTTTGAATTTCTAGTATATCAATTAAATAAAGAATGTAAGAATAGATTAAAAAGATATTACACATAAAAAATGGTAGATATTATGTTTTTTTCTATAGCTTTATTTATACATATTTATTAACAAATTATAGAATGGAAATTCATAATTATATAAAAAAGTAGCATTTACATTTAAACATATTACTGTTAATAGTTATAATTTAATATCAATCAATTTTTTTTCAAAGTTCTTTTGTTTTCTCTATTCTTCAGAACCTACCATTTTATTAAATAAAAGTCACTAACTTTATAATCATTAAAATTAGGTGAATATAATCTGTAATCATTTGTATAACAACATGTAAAATTGAGATACATTGTTATTTAAACTTTGAATTGAAAAGAGTTTAAAATATAATGAACTATCATTGCAATTTTTAAATTATTTTTATTTTCATATTCTTTAATATATGACTATTTATAAATACCCAACCAATATCTCTTAGTGTAATTGTGCAAAATCAGAATTGATTATTTAGTTTCAAGCATTACTTGAAGAGAAATTATTAACCCATTCAATTGCAATTTATTTTATTGGCCAAGTGAGGTAAAACTCTAAAATTTTGATTGGTCAATTACAGAATTAGTAGTAAAATATATATTCATCTTTTAATATTTTATTATTTTAGTTTCATTTGTAAAACATATATTAATAATTTGTCAGGTTATGAAAGTGAACAAAAGTTTTTTCAAAAATAAAATTTTATTTATAATTATAAAAATATTCAATAGCAGTGAAACTGAAAAAAACATTCCTAACAAATTAAAAAGTGCTTTCAACATCACTGATTTCTTTCTCAATTTTACAATGTGTAAAAATAAATAATTTTTGCTAAAATCTTACTATTTTTTTAAAATAATTTATATTTTCAACATATTTTACCAAAATACATTATAATATGTAAATAAATGCCAGCAAAATATTCTAAAACATTAATTTTTATTTGGAAATCAAACAAAGAGCTTGGTGCAATGTAAACTGTTCACAGGTGTCAAAATTGTTGTTAGTGCTGGTTTCTTTTTCAATTTACGTTCCCATAAAAGTATACAATTTTTTACAAAATTTTACTGTTTTTCTAAAATAATTATGTTTTCAGTATATTTTATGAAAATAATTTATAACATGTAAAAAAAAATACTAAAAAAAACACTCTAAAACATTCATTTTCATTTTGAAATGCAAAACAAAGAAGTTGGAGCAATGAAAAATTATTGACATGCCTTAAATAACAACCAACCAATCACAATCTAGAAGAAACTGCTCTTCTACTATTAAAGTTTAAATGTCAAATATATTAATTTTTTATTTGGAAAATAATTTGAGAGAGGGCAGCATCTTACGGTACTTTTTTAAGCTTTAAAATGACCATAAATTTCTTACTGCAGTATTCAAAATGATGGAATGTGAGTGACTTGAAGTCATGATCATTTTTAACTGGACAAGGAAGAGAAAGGATTAATGAAACCTTTTTAAAAAATTTTGTAAAATGTTGGCATATTACACAAAATAGTTCACAAGATGGTATTATAAAACCATTATGTTGTCTTTCTAATATACTATTCTCTGAAATGAAATATAATCAGTTTATAAGACAACTATATACTTAAACAATATATAAATAATAAATTTATTAACATCTAATCGATTTTCATTTTTGAACGAAAATCAATTAGATGTTAATAAATTTATTATTTATATATTATTTAAGTATATAGTTGTCTTATAAATTGATTATATTTCATTTCAGAGAATAGTATACAAAATAGATATAATTATTCATGCATTGTATTTATTAATTTAAGAACATTTAAGCTTTGACTTGATCCTTCCCAAAGTTATTTAAAAATGAGTACTTAATAGCTTTGCCCTGGGAAAATAAGATAGTTTTAAATTTACTGTTACAGGTTGTGTATATTTGCAATTTAATTTAATTTATTTTTACATGTTATTAATGTCTGAATTTATCATTATATATTTTTAGGAGAAAGAGATTCTCTGTTTGTGTGTGATAACATTGAAAAATGTTTACACACATTTTTATACATGTTACATCAAACATTATTTATTTTATTATAATTATTCATGAAAATAAGTATTAAGTTGATAGTTTGTGTATTAATATTATTTAAATATTTTTTTGTATCTTTCCATTAATATCTATAATTCTTGTATATAGTAAGACTGCAATATATACTATAGCAATATACATTACTTTGATTATATATTATTCCAAAAAGATGTAAAAAAAATTCAAATTCAAAAATGGAATAAATTTTATAATCTAGCAGCAGTCAGTTTTTATCCCAGAATCCCACATGTGATCACATTTATTAACAAATCTGCATTCCAATTATTTTTCACTAAAACCTACTGACAATTTATGGCAAATGTTCAGGTTTTTTATTATAATTGTAATGCTTTATTCTATAACACAATTTAATAAATCAAATTTTGCATATAAGAAATATAAATTTACTAATGAAACCTATTCTTAAAATCATATTTGAATCTTCCAAACATTAAAATATAATAATAACATGAATTACATTGAATTATGTAATGTAAACAAGGATTGTTTATTTTTATTTTCTAATAGTCAACTATGCTAAAATAGACAAGAAAGTAAATTAATAAAATCCTTGTTGTTTAAAGATTTGATCTTAAAATTTAAATAAATAATTATAAAATAATCCCAAATACTCTTTTAATATTAAAAATTGCATTCATAATTATGAAATTATCATTAAACATCTGCACAGTTGAAATTCACAGCTTGTAAATGTACTTTTAGAGTCATGATGTTTTTAGAGTATTGAAGGATTAGTTTATTGTAAATTTTTTAAAATGAAATATATTTTAAAAACATATAAATATTAACATGAAATGATTAATATTTTATTGATAGTCTTGCGAATATTTTGTAAGATTAATTATAAATATTTAAA
>JAQFVV010006354.1:1685614-1928683 GCA_028023455.1 Epiperipatus broadwayi
TATATATATAATGTTTTCACGGTTGTATGATGTAGATAAATTATAACTTTTTGGGGCTGTACCGTGTATTATTTTTCATTAAACACTGATATTTCAACGGACTAGCATCCACCATTATCAAGGTTAACTTTTGAAAGAAAAGCCATTAGATCTTAAATAATAATGTGACTGTGTGTGAGATGAGAAATGAGATTCAACTTGAAGTAGTTCAGCATTCATAATATAAGACTTACCAAAATGTTTATCTCCCTCAGTATTTTCACCTATAAAGTTTAAGTTAATATTAGATAAAATGAGAGGTTTCCACATAGATGGAATACATTGTGCTTCATCAGCCCTATTTAAACCAGTAGGTCTCTTTAATATTTCAATTGACTTTCTCATGGTTTTTAAATCATATCTTTCTAAATTAGCAAGTATTTTTGAATTGTCAAAATCAGATTTGTGACCAGTTTTTAAATAATGGGAAATAAAAACTGATGTGCTAATTTTTTGATTAAAATAATTTTTATGTTTCTTAATTCTGACATTTATTTATCTATTAGAGTGACCCACATAGCCTCTTGAGCACTGAAAACATGGAATCAAGGAGTTTATGAAATTTCATGTTTTCAGTGCTCAAGTGGCTATGTTGGTCAGTCTGATAGATGAATAAATGTCAGAATTAAGGAACATAGAAGTGCTTTTAATCAAAAAATTAGCACATCAATTTTTACTTCTCATTATTTATAAACTGGTCACCATCCTGATTTTGACAACTCAAAAAATCCTTTTTAATTTAGAAAGATATGATTTAAAAACCATGAGAGTGTCAATTGAAATATTAAAGAGACCTAATGGTTTAAATAGGGCTGATAAAGCACAACATATTCCAACTATGTGGAAAACTCTCATTTTATCTAATATTAACTTAAACTTAATAGGTGAAAATACTGAGGGAAATAAACATCAAATATTGTGAATGCTGAACTACTTCAAGTTGAATCTCGTTTCTCATCTTGCACGTAGTCACATTATTAGTTAAGATCTAACGGTTTTTCTTTCAAAAGTTAACCTTGATAATTGCAGATGCTAGTCCATTGAAAAGTTATAATCTATCTATCTATCTATCTATCTATCTATCTATCTATCTATCTATCTATCTATCTATCTATCTATCTATCTATCTATCTATCTATCTATCTATCTATCTATCTATCTATCTATCTATCTATCTATCTATCTATCTATCTATCTATCTATCTATCTATCTATCTATCTATCTATCTATCTATCTATCTATCTATCTATCTATCTATCTATCTATCTATCTATCTATCTATCTATCTATCTATCTATCCATCCATCTATCCATCTATCTATCTATCTATCTATCTATCTATCTATCTATCTATCTATCTATCTATCTATCTATCTATCTATCTATCTATCTATCTATCTATCTATCTATCTATCTATCTATCTATCTATCTATCTATAATACATGCATATTGTCTATACTAGACTTAGTATAATTATAAGAGATTTGAACTGAGACTTTCAAACTCCTTACAACTATCTAATCCATTTTATACAATGGATACACATAGCAGCATACATATGAGAAGATAAATAATATCCAATATACATATTTCATACTGACTTAGCACTCTTTAGGTGGCTCAGATTGCCATATCCCACACACGTATATAAAATGTTTTGTTTATATTAAGATGTCAAATATTCAAAGTTTAATAGACAAGCTTCAATCTTGTCCACTTTCCAACTCTTCATCCATCCATTTCATTGCAAATCTGAGAATGAAATGCACAAATCCCTTATTGATGTCATTATTCCTGTCATACACATGTTCACCTTAAGTCAATCTGACCCTTCATACATAAGATCTTAATATATCTATTAAATTCTACAAAAGAAGAATGGGCAGAATACAGGCTGAATATGTAATATTTAAATATTGTCTATACACAATGTAATATAAGAAACTTGAACTGAGGTTTTCAAGTTACTTACACAATCCATCTTATATAACATATGAACATGTCTCCATACATGTGTATTGATTGCATTATATGGATTGAAGAGTTGCAAGAAGCTTAAAAGTCTCAGTTAAAGTCTCTTATAACTACATTAAATCTAGTTTAGACAATATGCATATAACTTAGTATTACATTTTAGCCTGTATTCTGTCCATTCCTCTTCTATATAATGAAATGGATATATTAAGATTTTTTTGTGTGAGGGGTCAGAGTGATTTAAGGTCAACCTTAGTATGACAGGAATATTGTCATAAGTAATAACTTTAAGCATTCCATCCTCAGATTTTTAATGAAATTTATAACTGAAGAGTGGAAAACATTGAAGTTTGTTCATTATGTTTGAATATTTGCTGTCTTAATATAAACTGAGCACTGATTATATATGTGTGTGGTATATGATGATCTAGATGAACTTATGAGTGCTGCTTCTACATAAAACATATATATTGGAGATCATTTGTCATTTTCACATGTATGTTGTCATGTGAATTGGTTGTATAAGGTGAATTGAACAGATACAAGCAGTTTGAAAGTCTACGTTCATGTTACTTATATATATTTATAAAAAAATCATGTGCATAAAAGTATAAAGTTCGAAGAATTGACATTCAAAACATTTAAATGAAAACCATTGAGATTCAAGCTTCAAAAAATTATAAAGCAAATATTACTTTTGTTTTATTTTATTCTTTTTACTGAGAATTAGTTATATCCCTATATGCCCTTCAACGTTGGATAGTTTTTCTGGTTATTTAACATCTAGACACTTCAAAAATAATCCTAAGCTAGATTAAAATTTCCCACAATGTATCAAGTTTTTTTCAACTTGGATTCAAACTAAGGTTATGAATGTGGTGTAAATCTGAATACCTACAAGATAATATATGAAATATTAATTACAATATAATGATGGGAAAAAGTATATAATGATGGGAAAAAGTATATATGTTTGACATCCCCTGTGTAATTGTCTTTCTCAGTTCATTATATTTTATAATATAATCTATAGATGAATTAAAATCATATATATTATAGATAGATATATGCATTCGTAGATATAAAGATGTCTTTATAAAATTTATCTCTGTTATTTTTATTTAAGATTTCTTTTTTACAATCATATGAAAGAGCTATGTTTATAGTGTTGTTCCTGTTTTGTTTTTAATTTATTAATTAAGAATTTTATTGTCTTCTCCAGTAAATGTTATGCTGCTTTATCATTGAAAATTGAAATAATAGGAAATTAATTTAAAACTATTGTAATCTTGTCATTTAATGAATATTTAATTTTTATAGTAGAAAAACAAAAGATTTTTTTTTGTGTTTGATTTTCACAGCTTCAAATTAATTTTATTACATAAAGTAAATTAGTATAAAATTTTTTTTTATAAACTTATAGGGGCATGTATTTTTATATTGGACTATTTCCATTATCTAATATGTGTGTTGAATGTCTTTAGAAAAGTTTAATTTTTAGTTAAATATTCCAAATGCATTCAACTGTTAGTAATATCACAGCAAACAGGTTAGTATATGCACCAACTGTTAGTAATATCACAGCAAACAAATGTTAATAATATCACAGCAAACAGGTTAGTATATGCACTAACTGTTAGTAATATCACAGCAAACAGGTTAGTATACGCACAACGTTTCGAGAGGTAGTTTTCTCCCCTCTTCTTCAGGTGTTGCTGGCCTGACCAGTGACAGTACTAGCATGGGATTGGAACCTGGGCCCTTAGATTCTTGATTATTGAAATTTAAGGTAACACTCTAACCAACTGAGCCATCCTGCCAAAGGCAACAATATGTAGTAATTTCATATACTTATCTATGAGGTTCCTCCTGATTTCTCCACGTTTTCCTCAGAGCAAAGTTGATTAGTGATTTCCAGACATTGTGTATAGTCACACTAGGTTGGCTTATGGGATTTTTTGCCATTGTCATGTGAGCAGCTTCTTTAAATTTTCTTCTTTGTACCTTTTCTTCTTTATCCAATATTTTTGTATTTCCCAATTGAACTTTTGTTCATTGGTCCATACATGGTCTGCTACCTTAGACACATCTGTTTTCTCTCTTCTAATCATCAGTTTATGTTCTTGCAAGTGCTTTTGAATGGGACGGCTGGTCTCACCAATATATGTTCTTCCACATTCACATGGTATTTCATAGATGCAGTTTTTTCTTTGCAGCATTTCAAGTTCAGGCTTTGTAGATGTTAGAATTCCTCGTAGTGTGGTATGGCTCCAAAAAGCTGTTCTGATGTTATATTGATTGCAGATTTTCCTTAATTTGTCTGCTATTTTTGGAATGTATGGATACCCTACAGTACCAATAATTGTCTTTTCTCTTGATGGTTCTTTTTGTTGTCTGTTTAATGTTTTCTTAATAACAGCTGATGGATAAACTTTTCTGTAACACCATCTAATATCCCCTTATTAGATATAATGGCAGCCACTGAGGAAGTCACTCAAAAATTGTCTTTAGAAGAAGCAGCAGAATTGTGCTGGAGAATAAAAAGAACACTTGACAAGCAACAAAAATTGCAGTCAAACATATCCTATGGGGAGAGGAAAGCAATTAAATCTCTCAAAGCAAATAAATCTATAATTATTCTCCCTGCTGACAAAGGCAATGCAACAGTTGTAATGGATACAACTGATTATGACAACAAAATACAAGAACTCCTCACAGCCGGCCAATATAGAAAAGTGGCAAAAGATCTGATACCAAGTATGGAAACAAACTTACAAGCATTACTCAGAAAGCATCGCAAGTACTTCACTGATTCAGAAATGAGTAAAATAACATCATATTTCAGCAAAATTTCTCATCTTTATGGTCTACCTAAAATCCATAAGGATCATGTTCCATTACAACCTAGTGTTAGTTCTAGAGATTCACCTTGCCAGAATTTGGCAAGATTTCTTCTCAAAGTTCTAAGTCCTTTGGCATGCAAGACCCAATCATTTGTCAGAAATTCTAGACACTTTGTAGAATTAATCAAGAACATGAAAATTGAAAGAACTGACTTACTGGTAAGCTTTGATGTGGAAAGTTTATTCACAAATGTACCATGTGAAGAAGCATTGTCTATTGTAAGAAAAAGGTTAAATGATGATAATAGTTTACAAACCAGAACAGCTCTTCCTATTGATAGCATAATGGAACTATTAACTTTCTGTATAAAAACAAACTACTTTCAATATAACACAGAGTTCTTCCAACAAAATCAAGGAATGGCTATGGGCTCACCATTGTCTCCCCTGATTAGCAATATTTACATGGAAGAACTTGATATCACAGCCATAAAAACTACTCCTTATCCACCTAAAGTTTGGCTTCGCTATATGGATGATACATTTGTTGTATGGCCACATGATGAAGCATTCTACAAACTTTCTGGACACACATCAACAACATATCCCCTTCAATTACATTTACAATAAAACCAGAACAAGAACAAAAATTGGCATTCTTAGATGTTCTTCTGACAAGACTCCCTCATGGCAAAATCAAAACTACAGTTTACCGAAAACCGACACATACAGGAAAATACCTAGCCTATACATCTAATCACACCAAAAACCCAAAACATGGAATTATACTAATACTATGGAACAGAGCAAAAGAAGTTTGTTCAGAAACTGGTGATTTGGAAAAAGAAAAGATCTATATAGAACAAACTCTTAAGAAAAATGGTTATCCATCAGATGTTATTAAGAAAACATTAAACAGACAACAAAAAGAACCATCAAGAGAAAAGACAATTATTGGTACTGTAGTGTATCCATACATTCCAAAAATAGCAGACAAATTAAGGAAAATCTGCAATCAATATAACATCAGAACAGCTTTTTGGAGCCTTACTGCACTACGAGGAATTCTAACATCTACAAAGCCTAAACTTGAAATGCTGCAAAGAAAAAACTGCATCTATGAAATACCATGTGAATGTGGAAGAACATATATTGGTGAGACCAGCCATCCCATTCAAAAGTGCTTGCAAGAACATAAACTGATGATTAGAAGAGAGAAAACAGATGTGTCTAAGGTAGCAGACCATGTATGGACCAATGAACATATGTTCAATTGGGAAAATACAAAAATATTGGATAAAGAAGAAAAGGTACAAAGAAGAAAATTTAAAGAAGCTGCTCACATGACAATGACAAAAAATCCCATAAGCCAATTTAGTGTGACTATACATAATGTATGGAAATCAGTAATCAACTTTGCTCTGAGGAAAAAGTGGAGAAATCAGGAGGAACCTCATAGATAAGTATATGAAATTACTACATACTGTTGCCTTTGGCAGGATGGCTCAGTTGATTAGAGCATTACCTTAAATTTCAATAATCAAGAATCTAAGGACCCAGGTTCAAATCCCATGCTAGTACTGTCACTGGTCAGGCCAGCAACACCTGAAGAAGAGGGGAGAAAAATACCTCTCAAAACGTTGTGCGTATACTAACCTGTTTGCTGTGATATTACTAACAGTTAGTGCATATACTAACCTGTTTGCTGTGATATTATTAACATTTGTTTGCTGTGATATTACTAACAGTTGGTGCATATACTTACCTGTTTGCTGTGATATTACTAACAGTTGAATGCATTTGGAATATTTAACTAAAAATTAAACTTTTCTAAAGACATTCAACACACATATTAGATGATGGAAATAGTCCAATATAAAAATACAGCTAGAACACCATCATCACAAACCTTCAGAAAAACATTATAGGGGCATGAACCTTAAAAACAATCAAAACAAAAGTTACATTGTTTAAAGGCATATACCCCTATATATAAATAATTCAATATGACTATAAATAAACATGGCCTAATAATATAAACTTAAAAAAAATATAACTGAATCTTCAAAAAAATATGTTTAAACTAATAATCAAGTATCAATAAATTTCAATGTCACCAATTATTATTTTATCTTTGCTGGTATCTAAAGAGAGTTCATTGACATTACTGCAAATTAGAAAGTAAAATCTGTATGTTAATTTAACTTAAGTACAGAGGTTGAAATAATCTAAAATCACTATTTAACTATTCATTTCAAAAAATGTGTTCTTTTTTTATCAAGAAATTTTATTGTGAGCTCAGGGAATTACATTATTGGAATAACAGAGTTGTGTTGTTAGCATACATTATAATAAAAGTTACATAATTCAATACTATTTGGTCTGGGTGTAAAAAATTAACTGTTCAATCACAAATTGTACACTGCTACAAGGATCCATGTAACATTGTAGATGTATGTTGGAGCTAATTTTTCATCTGTTTCTGATGGCCTGAAATTTTGCCAGAAGTAATTTTTTTCAGTCAACCAAGGTATGGCCATAAATGAGGGTGAACCTAGTTGACCAATAGGAAAACAGCAGGAAAGTTATGTTTCTTATGGATGGAATGATCCTGTTGGATATGCTAGAAATCAGTCCAGTGAGGAGCAGCACTCTAGTTTTGTATATGTATGCACTGAATTCTCTGTCCCATTGGAGTAATGTACAATGACTCAGAATATGTATTATTGGGTCTTCTCCCATTTACATAAAGGGCTGACTGGGTCCAAGCATGAGAAACCTCTATGATAGATCAGAAAATTGCATATAGACAGAGCACTCAGGTTTAATTTAATCAAAAAATCAAAAAAAATCAGTTAGAGATGCCACCATTTAAACTTTTTAATGGTTGAATGATTGGCAAGTGTTAGTAGGGATGGAATTTGGGGGATTTCTTCATTAATTAGGTGGCATGCATCCCAGTATATAATTTTCTGTGAGATAACCTGAATAGGTAATGGGATAAATTTTGCAATATTTAACAATAAGCATGGCAAACAACTCTTCACAGGAGCAGGAGAGGTGTCTGTAGCACAAATAGATGTAAAACATGATGCTTCTGGAAAATGGTGAGAAAAGTGAAGGTTGGTGTTATGTGTATACTGGAAACTAAAGGTTAAAACAGACTGCAACACTAGCCCATTGAGTTTTGTGTGCCTATGGAGACCCCTCAAGCTGATGACCATGGTCTTGCCCTTCCACATAAAGTCTTGCTCATAGTGAATTTATTTTTCTAATCAATCTTTGTGAAAAATTAATAATCAGCATATAATAAGAGATCCTTAGGAACACCAGGATGTTGAACAGTAACATTTTTGCATATGGACAAGAAGGAGAAGTGAGTCCTGTATGGTTCTCCTCATTGCAAAGAGTGAATTGTAGATTGGGAAGCCCAGATATTTTGGGGCATGGTAGTAAAAAGAAAGGGGATGGTGACCCTAGTCCACACCTTCCATGCTGAGAATTTATTTAAATTAAAGGTAAGTCCTGACTCTGAAAAAAATACATGGAGGATTTTGGCAAGCTTTGGGATTAATTTTTGTGATAGGAAAAAACAGCCAGGTCATCCATGTATGCTATGTGGGAGTTGATCTATTTAGGGTGGGTATGAATATTCCAGGAGGTCTTGTTCAAGTATAATTAATAGAAGGTTAATGAATATTATAAATAGCTAGGGCACTCAGAGGAGAGCTCTACAAAATAGAATTTGTTGGGGTAAAATATGGTGAGGTCCTTCCATTCAGGAAGATGGAAATGTCCCTGTTGAGGAAATTTGCTATAATATTTATTATACCAGATGGGATATCATATTTGGCAAGAAGGGCTGATGAGGCAAAGTGTTCTGATGAAGTCAAAGGCACCAACAAAGTTCAGCTGGATGTCTATTGGTTATGATTTTATCATGATTCTGATGTACCCGACTACCATATTGAATAATGCTATTGCATCAGTTGTTGAAGAACCTTTCTTTGCAAGCTGGTACTGGGATATGAATGGAAGAATTATGCATTCCACCACCTTGATCATTAATGGTGTCATAGAGATGGGCCTAAGATTCTCCAGAAAGGAAGATAATATATTTCTCTTGAGAAAGGCACCATCCCTATATGGTACAGACCACCAATGTCAAGGGTTTTGATAGATATGAGATCAATCATTCTATGTATGATTGGAACAAAAAAATTTCAAAGTGAAGAAATATAAACCATGGAATAGCATGGAGACCTAGATGTGTTTTCTCTGGCATAGAGAATAGTTTCATACTTCTATATTTTTTGTTATGCCATGATTTATAGTTGTGGATTTATTAAAATTAGCATGATTTCACTCATGATGATATTTGGTTAAATGTTAAAAATTTGTGCAATCATGCATTTACTAGCATAGAGATTATTGTCAATTATGATGGAGGAGGGTGTACTTACTTTATCCTTGTGGCCCAGAACCCACTTAATGTAGTCCCTGGACTAGTTATGGGGCTGATTTATGAAGATTCTTGATTTTTTTGTTGAGATGTAGTCAACAATGGCTTGTTGATTTATTTTGTATTGTTGCTTAAGATTAAGGACTAGCTCTATTGAAGCAGGGACAGCAGGTACCTGTTTCAAGTTGTTGCTGATTAGATCCAGTTTGTGTAGGAGGGAAGTGGGCACCTTATTCTTTGCTGTGTAAAAATAAATTTATTGTATTCAAAATATTGATGAATGTGAACCATGCCTCTGCAGAAGGTAATGTGAGGATGTTGATTTTTCTGAAATATATGTAACACTCAGATAAAATTGCTTCTGGGACAGTGTTCTTGAGTAGGTTCAAGAGAATGACTTCAAGCACTCAGACAGCTCTAGAAACTTGTCAATTAATAAATTGATCTAAGTGCCATGTGGTCTGAGAAAGGAACAGGTTGAAAGAAAGATCACTGATGAAATAAAGGTCTGAGGAGTAGTAAACCTGATCTATGAGGGTCACATATTGCTTAGTGTAATAGAAGAAGGCTTTAGTGGGGAAGAAGCTCTCTGAGCACATAAGTGTGGTGTTTATGAGATGAATGTATCTGGAATTGATTGTAAGTAGTATTGAAAACTTGATGTTTATGAGATGAATGTATCTGGAATTGATTGTAGGTAGTATTGAAGACTTGATACATTAATGTAGGATAGAGATCAGATCTGAGTGATAAATTTATTTGTTGGATTAATGAGTGAATTAGTCTGTGTGGAGGTAAATAAAGACAATGTTCAACTTAAGGGACTTGTGAGATAATGTTATGATTAGAATATATTGATTGATGAAGTTTATTTTATATGATTTGAATAGTGAATATTTAGGAATGATGATTGCAACACCTGCAGTGGGGTGGGCTGATGTTGAGTGATGAAATAAGTGTAGATTGGAAATTTTAATTAGTAATTGTAGATTTGAGCATGAGTGTAGCTTAGTTTCTTCAAGACAGATGATATGATGTGTAAATTGATGAATCCAATTAATAATTTATTTTAGTCTTCTCATTGAGTTCAAACCATGGACAATGAAGCCAAAAAAATTGAGATTCATGTGGCCCAGATTAGAGTGGTTAAGTTGTCCTTTATCATATTTAATCAATGAATGCATGGGTGGTTGTTATTGGAGGGAATTTAAGTTCATTACTCATTTTTTCAGCACTGTCTTGGTTAGTTTATCATCCCTAGAATTGACTCTTTGATTTGCACCAAATCAACTCTACTTTGGGCAGTATGCACTGCTCAGATTGGGTTATTTCCTGGTGACCATCCCCAGGAATTACCTCCATACTACTGTTTTCAGGTGGTGTGTCATGCTCTTTGATTAAATCAACTGACAAGTCAGTTTTTATTCTTTTCCCTTTTTTGGTTTTATTCTTTTCCCTTTTTTGGTTTTATCTGGTGATTCATTCATTGTCAGATGAGCTCTTACTAGAATTGTTGGACTTTCCCCCTGCTTATCATCCCTAGAATCCTCATTGCCACTGTTAGCACTTTTGGACTTCCTTTTTATTTTTTTACTGCTGGAGGGAATAATTTCTGTAATCAAAGCATCTGACTTTGGGGATGAACTGCTGCTTCTAGAGGAGTGGATCAAAACAATAGTTACCGAATTGTTCTCAACTTCAGTAGCACCAGAAGATTTTGGCAGGTTGAGGCTGATTACATTGCCATGTGCATACTTTGAAAATGTGTTACATTTAACAATCCTTAAATACAAAATGAAATATTAAAAATGTAACTATAAATAAGCACAGTTTAATGGTGTGAATTTATAGCAGAATAAATTGAATATTCCATAAAATTATGTATAAAATTGGAGTTAAATGTCAATAAATAATAAAAAGAATAGAATGATATTCATATTAACTAATAACAAATTATTATATGAATTTCACTTTATGCTGAAATATCAACTAAGCAAAAGTAATAATACCATTTTATTGTATTCATAATCTATGCATCATTGACTTGTAGTTTATACATAGTTTATTTGGAAATTCAGTTACTTCTGTTTAAAATTAAATGATTGAATAAAGTATTTGATAAATATCTGTAATCCAAACAGATTTTACAAATTTGTCATGCAAGTATCTACACTTTGTAATAATTCCTGAATATTAACTTTTTGAGAAAAATGTTCCAGGCCAGTCTTTTTCATGGTATTTTACATAGCAAATAAATAGTCAGCTGATAAGTAAATAAATTACTTCACATAAAAACAATAGTCAGAATTTTCTATTTATATATGTTAGTGAGCTCAAATTTTATTTAAAGCTTATATGTTTTAACATTGTCTATACATATATAAAGTCCATTACTTGTTCATTATTTATATTTCATAGGTGATCTGAGAAAGTTTTCTCAATGCACCAACTTAGGATTTATTACAATCTTTAAAGAAGAAAGTGCCAAATCTGGAAGATTTTATGCTTTATATGTGTATAAATAATAATAAAAAGTTATAATTAATTTAATGAATTAAGTTTGATCAGACAAGCATTAAACTGAAATTAGTTTATAATCATCTATATAATTACAACCTGGTATGGTAAATTTTATACTTTATTTCTATTTTTATTTGAATATTACATCAAATATTTTATATTTGCATACATGTAATATCAAATAAAATATCTTAAAAGTTAATATAAAAAATTTTCAAGACAATTATATCCACATAATTAATACTTTGGATATATATATATATATATATATATATATATATATTATGATGAATTATTATTATAGTAAATTATAGTAAAGAATAGAAATGGATATTATAATTATTTACATAAATATAATTTTTTTAGCTTTTGATGGTTTTAAAAATTAACAATTATTCCTAATAAAAAATGTTGTTAATGTTTATGAGATCTATCTATAAATGAGATAGAAAAGGTATAAATTAAAAATAATAAAATCAATAATAATTTTTTCTCTTTCCCTTTTTTTATTTAATTTATTGAATTTGTTTCTATTTAAAAAAAGAAAAAAATATTTTTTTAAAAGAATGTTCATTATTTTAAAAGAGTAAAAAAAAATAAGATTTTAACATTTTCTAAAAAATTGTTGTCAATTAAATAAAAGGAATTCTCTCTTTTTTTTCAAATGAAAATATAATTAAAGAATTTTCTATTTTAAGTAATTAAGATAACAAAACAAATATGGAATTTTTCAATAATTAGGGTATTCCTAAATATTAATTAAAATGAAGAAAATAACCCTTTGTAAATAGAACATCTTGGTCCAGGCTTTATGTTTTCATGTCTGAGGCATCTGTGATTGGATGGATATGGAACTATGTTAGAAATAAAATGAGAAAGATAAGGCATTAGACATGAGTCTGGTTAATTTCAGTCTTGGTAAAACTATTGAAAGGATAGGAACAGTAGCAGTCTCAATCCAGCTGTTGAGATAAAAACAGCAGTACTAACTTAATTCTTTATAATAGAACAGCTGTGGTAGACTCAACATAGCAGTTATAAAGAAAAATACAATAGCCTTCCAGTTATTGACACAAGAATAATGAGAGGTTAAGATTGTGGTCTAAAATTAGACTGAACTCAATTTTAACTTTTAAAAAATGGGTTTTGAATTGGAGTTAAAATATATACTAAGCTAAGCTTTAATTAAAATCTGAGCATGACCAATCCAAGCATGCAATCTGTTTTACCAAATAGAATGTTTGAAAAGAAGACCTTTGTGAAAATTTGCAACCAGCTTTGTATCTCCATTTAAAGTCATGACTGTATCAACCTATCCTACTCTTTCCTGGAAATCTGTTAATTAAAACTTATTATCATAATGGATTAAATCTATCTGGAAAATTATTAAGATAATTGTAAACTGATCACTTGACACTATAAAAGAATACTTAACCTCAAAACAAACTATGAATTATAAAAGGAGGACTAGAAGAATAAAATCCATGGTAAAATAAAGATATAATCATTGTGCATACCTTCATTCAATTTTCACTTATATATCTTTACTTTATGAACCTTAATTTTTAGTGTAAATATTAATTAATGATAAAATAATTTTTAATGGTTTTGTTGTAAACATTATTTTTCTGTTTCAAAATATTAAAATGTATATGACCTTTTGTTTTCAAAAGAAAAAAAACAAAAAAAAGATTTTTAGCTAATCTTAATTTTTTAATGGTTATTATAAAATGTTGGTTTTCAGTTTTAAATTATTGAAAAAGAGGAATAACTCAGTTAAAGTAAATGTCAGTTAATTGGTAATAATCAACAATAAATTATCTAGCTTGCTACATGAAATTATATGTTTGCTAAGAATGTATAAACATTGAATTTATCGTATCATGATACTTCTCTGAATGAACTTATTTATTAATTAATTTTACTAAATATTTATTTCAAAATAATAGTTTCGGAAATGATATTTTGTGTTGATGCCTTTATTAATCTAGCTACCTGTTCTGTGAATTGGTAATGTGTGTGTTTGTGATGTGATTGATCATAGCATTGTGCATTAAAATATTTGTAAATTATCTCAGTAAAATTATGTAAGATAAAATGGATTAAGCAAATACATCTATATTTTCTGCTGTACACACAGATAGTTCCTATGATTCCTGATATCTTGAACTAGTTCACAAACAATAATGATTAATTTATATAAATGTAGGGACATATTTTTCTGTTTGGATATGGAGATAATTATTTGGGTAGTACAAAAGTTAAGATCATTTTTAAAATGTGTTCACTGCACTTGATGTATGCAGATTGGAAATTAATTTATAGATGGCTCATACAATCATGAGACTATATGATCAAAACATTGATTTGATCAGCAGGTATAAGACTTTCAGTATCCCTAGTAAGATAGATGTTTTATCACTGACATTTGAATGAAAATATAAAAGTTAAATTTTATGCCCAATTTTGCAATTGGATATATAATTAGGCTACACCTTGATATTAAATATTCAGGTTTAATTGTAATAATGCAAGTCATAAATATTACTACTATTTATTTTATTTAAAACTGATTCTCTCATGCTAATTTTATATTTGTTGATGATTGATTATACAGTGAGAATGATGGTGATTTTTATCCTCCTTTTATATCCCAAACATACATTGTGTTATAATGTATAATGTCTAAAGAATATTATCTCTTCATATTTATGATTTATGAAGAGTGATTAGTCACACATTTCTTTCTGGATTAATAGTTAAACAAAAACAGCTTTTTATAAATAAAAGCAAGATTATGAACTATAAAATAAGCAGCATCTATGTATTTAAAAAAAAAAAAACTAAGTAGAAATGATTCATTGCAGGTCATAAGTTGCCATAACTAGATCTAATTTTTTGTGTATTAAATATATCACTGGTTTTTTACCCTAAACAGTTTGGAGTTTCAATTTTGTTTTCTAAATAATTTTCATAAGGAGAAATCTGTTACATTTGCTTTACTAATAATAGCTTTTCTTTCCAATTCCTTTTGTGTAATTTTTTTAATATTTTACATGAATGTTTATATTAATAAGCATAAATAACGGATAATATTGAAAACAGTTGATCACAGTTGTGTCAAACCTATATAAATTTTTATAGTAAGTTACATTAAAAAATTATAACTATAGACCATGATATAGTACTGGGAACACTACTGACTGCATGAATACAATAACCATAATAATGATGATTTTGATGATATTTCCAAAACAAAATAAAATAATAGAAAATTAATAGATCTAAATTAAACTGCTAATATATTTGGCTATGCGAAATAAATGTCTATTTTGAATGATATCTATTTGAAAAAATTGAATTTGTTTGTGACCTGAAAATGTGTGAAATCCAGTTATCAAAATAGGCAGATTTATGTGTTAAATGTTATTCTATTAGCTTCTTCTAGTATATATATATATATATATATATATATATATATATATATATATATATATATATATATATATATATATATATATATATATATATATATATATATATATATATATATATATATAAAAAACAATTATGTATCACAATTTTATTGTTATTTCACCTCAATTTAATTATCTTTTATTGATGAATTTAGTTTGTTTTTATATATAAGTAAACATAAGTATTTTTTAATAAAATGAAAAAATACATTTAAAAATGTGTTTAATATGAATGTTCATGAAATTGTCACATGAAACAATTTATAAATTTAAATTCATTAAATATATTTTTATATTTTAGGATATTTAGTTTATAAATTATATATGTTATAAATCTTTTTAATATGAGAGTTTTACCATTTTTAAAATAAATGCATTTCCTGAAAAATTATTTAGGTAAAATTTTTTACAGAGATTAATATGAGGTAAATATATATAAATGGTTTTTTGACACATTTTAATCATTCAAGTTTAAAAATCAAGTTAATACTTATTATAATATAATTAATAACTTATATAGAAAAATAGAAATATTGATTTTATAATGGTGCTTCTGGAAATAATTCTTCAATGAATGTAATTACAAGAATGCCAATTACTTACACAAGCAAAATTATAAAATAATTGAATAGGCTTTCCTATGTTAAGGCTTCATACTATTTATTTATTTATAAATAATTTATTTATTTGTACATGATGACTTTGATGATGCTCAATTTAATAAATAAATGTTTTATTTATTTTAAAAAATTAATTTAAAAGAATTGTCAGTCATGTATAGATGACACAAGCACATACTGAAAATGCTTTTAAAAAATAATTGAAATATGCAATGTCATTAATTTATTTAAAAACAAAGGCTTTTTTAATTATTAAATAAATAAATAGATAATTTGTAAATAAATATTAAAATAAAGCTAATTTATTTTCTAAATAGTTTTGATAAAGTGTAATATTTTGTTCACTAATTTTAATAAATGATTTTATTATTTTTATTTCATATAAATACTTTCTTAATTGATTCAATATAATATTTATATAGATATCTATAGAATTTGTAAATAAGGTGTTAATTGTTAATGTATCATGAAAAGAAATGAATCAAACTGTGAAATATTTCTAGGTATAAGCACTACTATTATAAATTTAATGAAAAAAAAACATCTAACTTTATTTGCTAATATATGTATAATGTATGTAAAGTTTATATTTTAAATGATATTATTGCTTGTATGAATAATTTTTGGGAAATATATGGAACTCATTTAATTAAAATGAATAAAATTTGGACTTTTTATTTAATTTATAGTAAACATGACATGAGAATCCTTAATTACTTAACATCTTGATTATCATATTCATTAATCTGTATGCTTTATTTACTTAAAAAATAGCATGAAAGTTTTATCACTTTAAATATTTTTACTATATTATTTAACTAATATATTGATAACAGTTTTTATAAAAAGATAAACAAACTGCAATTTAGTGATTATTGATTTATTAATTTTATTAAAAATTCAGAAGAGGTTTATATTTTTCAGAAATTCAGTAAAGATTAAAATATTTCATTGATAATAAAGTACAATCTCCAAGGCATTGACAGTTTTAGTTCTTTGTAACTGGTAAATATGAAAACATTTTTGGAATAAAAAATGATTTTTTCCTAATTTATAAAATATTTCTAATTATTTCTACACAATAATTATTAAAGAATTGCTTAAAACAAAAAATAATACATGTATAAAGTTAGATTTTATTTGCATATATTGTATTTTTAATAATAAAAGCCAATACATTTAACCATAATGTTATCAAAGAAAATTACTGAGTATGATGGCAGTGCCCTTCTGAAACTGATCATGAAATATCATTATCTGTTGTTAGAATTGAGTGAGATATTCTAAAAATTATAAAGTAATTTTAAGATTTTAAATAATAATTTTATAGATTTATCAGACATTAATATTTATTTACTCATGTTTTAAAATATATATTTAAAATAAAAAAAAAAGTTTTCATTGATTTTCCAAAGTCTGTTTTCCTTCAGATTTTTAAATGACATTGCAAAGGCCAATATAATTTTTTAGAATGTTTTTTATTTGTAAAATTAAAAAAAAAATCATATCCATTTTTATTGACTTTTAAGATAGAATAAATATTTTATATAAAAATAAAAGATTGTGTATTTAAAAAAAATGTCATCAAGTCTAGCAATAGCAAATACTAACATTTGAAAAAAGTTAATTCATTTTTAGATGAATTTGTTATTGACATTTCAAGTATTTATAAGTTACCTTACTGGTAGGAATTAACTTTAGTCAGTTAATATTATGAACTTTAATATAAAAATAATTGCACAAAAATAATGATCACATTTTATTATAATTAAAGCACATACAAGATAGCATCTAAAATAAATTTTAAAATTTATTAAAAAATGAATTAATTTTGTTAGTTTAAAATTGATAGTATTTTGCACAACAATAACAGGAATATAATTTTAATCATCAATAAGGGTATAAAATTAAAACACAGAAATATATTTCTAAATTCTCAATGTTTTCTGTGTGTTATCATAAGCAAAAAAGAAATAATATATAGATTACTATGAATATTATAAATGAAATTTGATTATGAATTACTATAAAAGTGTAATTATTTACAGTTTATAAAAATAATGAATACATAAATATTAAAGTCTTTTGTATAAATAAATAAAAATATTAGTTTTTTTAATAAAAATTATTATATATTTTAAATCACATATTTTTCTGTGGTCCATTAAATCCCGAATTATAGCATTAAACATTTTATATCACTATAACTTTATATTTTATCAATATCACTTTTGACTCATACCCTATTAATGAAATCTATTTTGCATAACCAAATATATATATATATATATATATATATATATATATATATATTTGGTTATATATATATATATATATATATATATATATATATATTGTTACTCTTATTTGCTAGTAGTATTTTAAATCACATATCTAGTATTTGTTTTATATATAGATAGAATAATAAAGAATGGCTAATAAATACTTAGATAGATAAATGAGATTATTATTTTTTAATTATTAGATAACTTGAATAAAATAATAAGAATAAAATGCCATAAAAATACTCATGAAAATAAACGAGTGCTTCATAATAAATAAAGTCAATAGCTGAAAAAATGTTAAAGAAGTTTATCACTTATTAAGTATGTAATTGTTATTAATTATTTCTACTTCCATAACAGTTTTATAAGTAGAGTCATACATAGATGATTACTTTATCCAAGGCACATCGATAATTATCATGTTTTAATATCTATACCCTGTTATTAATAATACGATTATTAGTATCAAATACAATCTATATGACATTTATAAATTTGTGGAAAATAAATTTTAAAACTTGCAATAAAATTTAAAAAAAAAACCCACACACACTCACAAAAAAGGTTTTTATGTTTTTAAAAAATATAAACTGAATTTCGACAAGATTTATTGATATATATTATTAGAAAAAAATGTTTCAAGTTCAAAGGAAGAAAACACTTGTGAGACTTTTTGTAGCCTTGAATTATTTAAAAAATTGTAAAAAAAAAAAAAAGTTAAATCGATTAAAATTTATTAGCTGTAAAAACAATAAATAATATTCAGCGTTTTTAATCTATAAACAAAAGAAGTAAACAAATATGTTAATAGGAAAAATAAATTAAAATCGTATTCATTTAATAAAAAATAACTTAAAGTTAATTTAAGATATAATTGTATTTAAAAGAAAAGCAACGTAGTTATATATTATAAGAAGAAATTCATAGTTAAAAGATTAATAAAACCAGACACTGAAATATTTCCTTCGAAGGTTTTAGTAACTAAAAATATTCATAGACAATGCAAAATGCATCTGTTCGTTTCAAAAACATAGACACTTTTTACAATTAATGTAATCAGCTAATGTTATAATAAGTCTAATGTGACCTTGAAAACTAATATGATAAATTTTAAAATAACAAGATAATATGTTTTATTGTAGTTATTTTATTACCAAAATTTAACAAATTATAGAAAAGCAATGTTTGTAAAATATATAATTTCTTTTTCATGGTTTAACCAGTACACCGACGAATTATTGCAAGTGAATGAAAGAAAAAAGACATTAATAAGTTTCTATAACGCAGCAATACAATATTTCATTTCAATCTGATGAACATTCTTTTATTTAAAGTTGCTCTCTAGAAACTAATTCAAAAGGTTTGTATCCTGCAATAGAACAATTAAAGGGTCATTTTGCTTTATAATTTAGGGTTTTACGATCTATTAGGATCAAATTTAGAACTTTGTGTCCATTTATTATAATTTTTTCTAAAAAAATGTTCAATCCAATTCCATTTCCAATCTTGTTTTTTTTTTAAAAAAATCTTTAATGTTAGAGCAAATATACAACCTTTATATACTATTTTGGATCTAAAGATTATTCTGATTTTTTTTAAATGTCCAAATATTATACTCCTAAGTATAAAATGATAAAAAATAGTTTTTTTAAAAAAAAATACATGTAACTCTTTTTTAATACTGATATTTTAACCAAAACTTCCAAAAATGTATTCTATTATTAATTTTATTCATTATATTACCATAAGTGCTATACATATTATTTATATTAATTAACTATTTCTCAATTATTCCTAACATTAGTTGTTTTCTTTTTTTGTAAAGTCAATGAATAATGCTTAATTTTTTTTTTGGTATGCTTTTTAATTTGCACTTTTGGTTTCTTTTAGTAGCTTTTATATCATATCTTGTCAAAACAAACACAAAATCTAAATGTCTTAAATAATCTCCACTTAATTTTATTCCTTTAGCTTGCAATTTAATTCACATAATATTTCCCCCAAAATATGTTATAAAACACATTAAAGATATGAGGTTTATATTTTGCTTCAAATAATAGATTAAATCTTGCACTATTATACAGCTGATTATTCCAGCTATGAATATGACAGTAGCTGTGAATATGAGAATATTGTAACTCTTGAGAGTACACAAACTTATTTTAAATACTTAAACTAGAAAGAAAAATCTATAAAACACTTTGGAGAGATGGAATCATTTAATGGCCTACACTTATCAATGTTATCTTTTTAACTATTGTTGCATTTTGATAAATATTTGTAAGAATTTTACATCTTAATACTTTAATATTTATTGAATGTTTATAAAATAAATACATTTTTATAAACTATAACTCCAAGGTAGATAAAGTGAACTTCCAAGCATTAGTCTATAAGAATTTATGTTTACAATTTTAAAATGATTCAAAATATTTCTAATTATAAAATCTAAATATTAACACACTGTGAATCAAAAGATTTCAGAATGTTGATTTCTAAATGAATCAGTGAAGTATTTACTAGCTTCGTGCTCTCAAATCAAAATGCTGTAAATTTGCCTATATTATTAGAAAGTAGGTTGAAGATAAAATGGTCACTCTTATCTTTATAAAGTCATAATCTTGTGTTAAGATTTGTAGAGGTCACTCTCATGCTAAAATTAAGCACTCAAAAGGCACATAGCTTTAAGGTTAAAGTATTATATGTATTTATTATTAGATTTAATTTATGATAAAGAACTTTAAATTAAATCACATTTTTGGTTGGTTTGAGTTCAAAACTTCTTTATAGGCAAGTTATAACTTTAATAATAATTATAAAATTCTTATATAGAACTGACAAAACACTGATTGGATTGATATTTTTAATCTTTTTTTTTTTTCACATTTCTAAAATATCAACATCACTACAACAATTTACCAATCATTGCATATAATTAACATTTAGACATTGAATGTATTGGTTTTAAACAATACATATTTTTTTTTACCTATTTTTAAAAATTATTTATAAATTTATCAATTTCTATATCTTCATAGATATAACTAATTTTCATTTCAGATATTAGAAGTTTTATAAGTGATTTTTAAAATAATAAAAGCTATTTTTATTTCAATTTTTTATTAAAATATCTATCATATATATTATAAATAAGGACAAAAAATCTGTCACAAAACAATAATTTACTAGCGCGCATATATATATATATATATTACATTTTTCATTATGTATTTTCTCTTTTAGAAATAATGCCACCTCACACACAATATCGAGTTATTGCTTTATATTGTTAACTTTCATGTTTTGCTATAGTTCTCACTGATATTTTATTTATATAATTTACATCATGCTTATCTTTCTATCTAATTTTTTTAAAAAAATAGCTATCCAATTCTTCTAAGTGGGACATTCATATATTTTTATATAATACCTTTCTTTTACACCAGACTTATCTCAGAATAAAATGTATTAATAAATTGCTGCTTTTACTATTAGCTGTTTGTATAGCAGTCTTATAATTTATATGTTATTTTTATGAAAGCTGGAGACATCTTTAATGCTTGATAATATGTTAAAGCATTACATGTTCTAATTAAAAGTCTCTACTTGGCAATTCTTTAGAATAATAATATCAACTGTTTGTTTAATAGTTTTACAGTAAAAATGGTTATGTTTCACTAATCGACTTTCACTTTGTGTTATATATATATATTGCAATTTTGAAATCCATTTTTTCTGTTATCTTTTTTGTGATTGACATATCCATTTTAATTTTAGATTGTTATCGAAAAATCATTTAATATTTATATTTTTTTTATATATTTTTTAGATAATATATAAAAAAAAATTTCACAAATCTGTGTCTGCTGTAATTTCTGATTCCATAACTAAATCTGCTAAGAGTATAATTTTTATAATGTATTTTATCATAAAATAATTTAAAATTTATATGTAATTTAATTTCAAATATTCTGTTTATGTATATAAAAACTCTCTACTTATTTGATAATAAAAGTTTATTTGTCATAAACCAGAATTAAATAAATTTCTATAACTTATTTATGATTGCTATTCTCTTTAATGTACCATTAATCCCCTCATTGTTCGTTTTCTGCCATTAATTCATAGTAAATTATACTTTATTTGTGTTTTCAAAATGTGGCCTTCTATAATAAAGTATGTTCATTTTCCAAATAATTGTTATTGTTTTTTTTCATTTCTTCTAACTTCACAATATCTTATTTATATATTAAATAGTTTTCTTTTTCTAATTGTTTTTTTTTAATTTGTTTACTTACCAGTTATAGATAGTTGAATAAATAATCATCACTGAATAGCAGTCTAGATTAATAATCAGACATCATTCACATTTTATGTTTATGCATCAATTGCTTTATCTGATTATTTTATAGTCTCTTCAAAATAAGCCTTTAATTTATTTTGTTTGTTATTGGTAAAAATAAAAAAAACAATTATCATTCAGTTACTATTTTTACCTTTAAAAACGTCCATCAGTGTATTATTATTATTTTTATTATTATCTTAAATTTCGGGGAAAAAATACATTTATTACATTGACTGACAGATGTTGATAAACAACCGTTTCTTTTTGATTAGTTGCTGATGTCAATAACATGAAAGTATAAAATGGACCTAAGAATTTGTCTTGATCTGTTTCTCTATGTCTTTAAGAGGAATCAAAAGATCTACTTTTAACTATTAATAAACTCGTTTTATAGATAATTTCTGATTAATATCATATTATTATTATTATTATTATTATTATTATTATTATTATTATTATTATTATTATTATTATTATTATTATTATTATTATTATTATTATTATTATTATTATTATTATTATTATTATTATTATTATTATTATTATTAATAATATATACGTGCGTAATATTATATATATATATTGGATTATAAATTAGAGTTAAAAGGATGACTTTTTCCACTCTTTTCTATTTTAAATAATTTTGAATATGATAGTTAAAAAAAAAACAAAAACGATACAATCTGTTATAGTTTTCAAAATGAGAAATTATTTTCAGCTCTACTTTTATCCCTTTCATAGACATAAAAATTTCCACTTTTTTAGTAATAATTAATAAGTCAATATTTGATAACTGTGTATGCTTGATTTTTTATTTATTAGGAAAATGAAGGTATTGTTGCAATTCATTTCTCAAAATTAATCAATCGTTTCTGAACCAATTTCGTTTAACTAATTCTTTTGTAACAAGTAAAAATTAGATTTATTTTTTCAAATACAAGTAATAATTCTTTGGATAAATGAACTTTTTAAAACTGAAGCTTTTATCTAACCATTTTGTTAAACTAAACGTAAGTTATATAGAAAATCACTAAACATATCCCTATTAAGTAACCTCTTTTTATTCACAGAAATGTCTTTTTTTAAAAGCTTTTAAAAAATTATTTAATCATTAGAAACTTATTAATATTTTTTCTTAGATTAATATTAATTTATTTTGGGAGAGAAATGCTGTATGTATGCTATGTTTAAATTTATCCCTATATGTTTTCTACTTATAGACATTATATGAACGTTATGTTTTAAGTAGCTTCCATTTTGTAATTTGTTGTGACAGATTTAAAACTTTATTTTTATCTTATCTAGTTAAGAAAATCATAGGCATCTCAAAAATTATGATCTCATGTATTTCTCATTTTAAGATTCATTGGTTACATAGATTAATAATTAGCAATAATAAATTATAACCATTATAACCTCAATACCATTATTTTGAATAAGTTTTGGATAGAATCTACTATTTGTCGCAATATGGGCATTAACATTTTCAAAAATAAAAATTCAATCTTTTAATGGTATTGCTGTACCAATGATACCAAACAAGGAGTGAAAACTTTCCTTCTTTGAATTTTCTAAATATAAAGTTGGAGCATAGTTCTTATATATAATAAGAGATTAAATAGCTATTTCTCTTTGTTTCTATTATAGGTAAAAAAAAAATTAAGTAGCTCAGTACAGGACAAATGCATAACAGCCAAAACTTCTACAAAAGAACATTCAAAAACAAAGTATCACTCTGCAGACTTATTACCTTCTGTATGTGAATATTGTTTCCTATTTACAACCACTAATTGAATAATCATATGAATAAACAATGAGTTAGTTGCCTACAAAAACAAAATCCTAATTTTAAACTGTCATCCTCAAACATTTAGATTCACATAATTTATTTTCAAATCTTATAATTGGCATGGCAGCTGGAGGTGCTAATCATTAAAATCTAAGGCTTCTCATTCTGTAATTATAATACCATTGTTTGCCTCTTATAAATGATTATGTTTACTTTAATTTTGAAAAAGATAAAGATGTATTTGTAATAATAATATAAACAAATAAATGAACAATAATTTTGTCACCAAATATTATATTCTTATCCAAATCTATTTTAAAACATTTTGTAATAATGTGTTCTGGTGTTTTTCACAACCTTACCCAATTATAATTTTTCATTATGTTTATCCCCCCCCCGCACATTTTTCCTAGAGAAGTAATTGATGTTATGCCTTTATAAAATGAGATAATCTTTATAACAAAAATAAAATCAAGCTATATCTTATGAATACTGGTCTTAAGTCCATCATACAATTATATTCTATTGATGCAATAACTATTATAACATGAATTATAATACAGTTACTATTACTTCTATTAAGTTGATTATTAATATTCTAAGAACTGTAAATGAAATATATTTTTAATTCAAATATCTAATGAACTTTTATTATTCTAGACTTATGGTGAACCTTTAACTTTAATTATTATTATTTTTTTACAAGTAAAAAACGCAAATTATGACACTGATTTTAGAATGGAGCTATTATTCATAGAACCAATTCAATATAGAGAAAATAAAAATGTTGAAATGTTTCCAAAGTGATCTATTAAATAGAAATCATTTTATTTTGAAATTGATAAAAGATTATTTTTTGTTTACATATATATACATATATTTATATTGTTGGTATACGTTAAGTGATTTATTTCATTATCAGGTTTCTTTATTTTACAGATCATTATTGTGAAAGTACCATATAAGCCTCAGCTAAAACAATTTGTGTTTCTTTGTGAATTTAACTGTGCCTATATCGAATCAACAGATATAAATAACATACACCTATTTTAAGCTTTTCATATATCAGTTATATACATAAACTAATTAATATTAAAAGAATAATTCTAAAAATGAATTAATCTAATTTGTTTATACACACACATAAATAAATGTTTCTAACTAATAGTATTTTTTTATTAACCAAAACTTGACATTGACAAAGCCGTAAGTCATCATTGCATTTTATCAGTTGAAACAAAGAAAATAAACATTTGGGGTTCATTACAAATTGTATATTTTAAACAATAGAGAGCATGAGCATGATTATGTGATATGCTTGCAGAAATTAATCCAGTATAAAAATGAACTAATATTGTTATATAATAATCTTCTATTTAGTTATCAAGGCAATAACTACAACTGTAAATTTCAATGTGTTCGAATTTAGAACACATTTAAGAAAAAAAGAAGATTCACTATTTTAAAACTGTCTTCAAGTAATTAATTTACTTTCTTTTAATATTACAAAGAACTAAAAAATAATCATTTAAATTAACAAGGTTATAAGAGTTATCAACGTCTTTGGAATGAGTTTTCAAAATATATGTGTAAGAAGACAAAAGCTTATAAAGATGTTCTTTGGCTAGACAATTTATGCCAGGGATTTCTGCTAATGTTTTAACCTGAACATGTAAATTTATTTCTACTTAATGCCTAAAGTATAATAATTGTAATTTCCACTAACAACGTTGCCTTAATAATGGAATATTATATTGAAGATTTTAAATATTTTACTACGCAAATATTTAAAAGAATGAATATTTGGATTACCTCTTCGAAGGATGATCAAGGAACTTTACCTTTCAACATTCATCATCATTTTATTTCGTCTAAGGAGGAATATGAAACCATTATTCTTTCGCATCTTGGAATACTTCATTGTGCACTTTAATAACTCTTAAACTTTTTTCCTTTGGGGATAATTATATGTACGTGGAAAAATTACTTCGTATATTAAATTGGAGAATCGATAAGATGAACATTTTATTTTTATTTATTTAATAAAATTTAGATGTTGATATTTTGATATATGCTCTGGTGAAAGTGATGGCTGACTAACGTAAGAGTTTTTTAATTATTTCAATTTGGAAGTAAGTTTTATTATATTCCAAATTGAACCTTACCTGACAATTATCATAATTTCTTTTTAAACAATAACATAATTAATATCAGAATACATTGTATTATTAATCTAGTGTGAATGGATATTATCTTATATAGACATATAACACACACTGAATCATTTTAATGACACAATATATAGATTTATAATGTATGGTGGTATTATTTATTGTACACATGATTTTAAATTATATATATGTAAATAATTACATTATATTTTTTCTAAATGTTAAATAGTTTATTATTGTATATATATAAGCACAGATTATAATTCTAAATTTTAATATTTTTATTATTTATGTGATATTTTTGTTTCTATTATGGATTAAAATGTGTTAAACTTGATTTTAAAATTAAACAGGTCTCGTTTATTTATTTAGTCATTTTATAAAACCAATAAATATAAATATACATACTCATGCATAATATATATATATATATATATATATATATATATTGCAGAGATAGCAGGAGAGGGGATTCATATATATATATATATATATATATTGAATCAACTTAGTAATTTAATATTTATAAAAAAGTTATATATAGCTTATACTAAATTTATTATTACTATGGGATATTTGTGGAAATGCCTGAAGAGAGTCAATTGTGATTTCTACTCTGAACTCGAATTCCAAGAGTAATGAGCTTATTAATAGAGGAGTGGATTGGATTATATTTTAAATCACATCATCCATGGCTTTCTATAAGAAGACTCAAAGTCCAACTATAGGTAGATGCAACTTCCTCAAGTCCTAAAAAGGGTCATCCCGTTATACATGGCACCCAACATGGGGCATGAAACAGTAGTTTTCCATTGATTAAATCCATAGTTTAAAAAAAATTATATGAGTATGTTGTGAATTGGTAAAAATACTGAATAATAAATAATAGAGACCTTGAAATAAAATAAACCATAGTAAACAGATAAATCAGTCACTTTAAAATAAATACATAAATACGATTATAGTTTGGGCATTAAAATATATATTATAACAATATCTTATAAAAGTAGAAAAAATAAAATTACATTTAAAGGCATAAACACAGCATGAAATCTTATGGCATACATATATTATAACCTTGAATAGAAAGTAATTTATATAAATAAATTTAAACATTTTTCATTAATAAGAATTAGGAGTAAGAAAAAATTATTTACATGGAATCAAAACTTCTTAATATTTTGTTATCTGGTCAACCTTATCACTGGCGTGATTGGTGCATTGTTTGCAACTGATATCATCTATATATTTGGAGTGATGCTGTAGCTTTAGAATTACCCAAAGATAGTATAGGATGGTTTCAGTTTATGTCGGATAGAAAATCTACTATAAGTATGAATGGTAGAACATGTGATACAGGTGATTGGAAACAGGGTATGGAAAGACTATAGCATGCATGCAACCAAGTTAAACCTGGTCCTCCTAGTTAATCTATTTTATCTTCACTTGATTCAACATGTTTAACCATAGAAAATTGTTTTTTTACTTGTAAAGAGGTTGATGAGATTGTCATTAGCCATTCACATAAACAGGGTCAAGTTATTATTTTACAAAAAGATTTACCCAGTTGTATTTATGAATCTGATCTAGGTACTAAACATTTTTTTACTGCAAAAATGTTATTTGAACCTGAATTTCCTACTGGTTGGATATCTCAGATTCCCAAAGGTGAAAAGAAAAAGTGCCCTTTTAATTTTGATTTAAGAAAGATTGCACCAAGTACAAATGAAACTAACTCAGGCACTCAAATCCCACCAGCACAAGTATAATTCAAATAAGCTTGTCACTCTCCACAGATACAGGTTGCAAATCATGTACTACCTCATATTCAAGAAACTCCTACCAAAAAAGTCAACCAAACACCCATTGTTGAAATAATACAAATTACAGAGAATATGATGACTATGCAACTAATGTTCCAGACTTTGATGAGAGAGATGAAAGAAAGTATATGCAACTTGGAAGCAAAAATGGATAAAAACATGAACGGCTTGGAAATGAAAATGGCAACCAAGACTGATTTAAATAGTGTAAATAATGATCTGAATAGCAAGTTAGATAGTATAAAAACAAAAATAAAAACTGAAATGACTAGTTTAAAACTAAAATAAATAATAGTATAGAGATTAAGATGAAAAGTATAAAAACAAAGATGGATAGCATGAAAGAAGAAATGAAAAAGGATGAGAAATACAGTATGAACAGCATAAAGAGTGATATCAATAGTAGGATAGACAGCATGAGTGAAAGTATGAAAAGTTTAAAAGTTACCATGGTAAGTAAGGAAGAAACACTAGAGTTAAACAAAACTATGAACAACATGGAAGCTAAGTTAGATAATATAAAAATAAAATTGGATAGTAATATAGGTACTATAAAAGAAGAGATGAATGGTATGGAAACACGAGTGAACTATAAGACGGATGCTATGAAGACTGATATAAATAATATGAAGAGAGAAATGAATAAAATGAAAAGTGATATGGTAACCAAAGCTGATATGAATAAAATGAATACTGATATAAAGGGAGAAATGGCTAGAATAAATGATAATATGGTAACTAAAGTTGATATGGATAATATGGAAGTGAAATTAGAAGAAGACATAGTTTCTATAAAAGAAGAATTAAAGAAAGATATTGATAATGTAAAAGGAAAAGATGCAAGTAGAAATCAAAGATGTTAAAACTAAATTGTTTAAAGAAATGAAACAATTATCATTAGATTTAAATAATGTTCAAAAGGATATTATTGAAAATAAACAAACTGCCAATGAAGTAGAAAGACTTCATGACACAAAAGCATCAACCATATCGATGGCAATTTAATGCCAAGAATCCAAAGCTTACCCTGAGCATGAGGTCCACAAATATAATGACAGCATCCAGAACAAATCACTCATAGTTCAAATGAATGTTTCAGAAGAAAACTATCATGACTATCATTTTACCATACAGCAGAGCATGAAGTAGAAGATCATTGCAGCATTAATAAAGTGCTTGAACCTGATCCAAATAACTTAGAAAGAGAAAAAGATATGGATAATGTAGAATATAAATTAAGTTCTGAATCTCAGGAAATGAGAGAAGCACAATCGAATGATAATACTGAATGTCTACATAAATTAAGACCAGATTTTTCATATTAATTACAAGTTAAATCATGAACTCATGAAACTTGAGATGACTCCAGAATCTAAAGATATGATAGATGAATACAACAGTGAAGTGGATTTTGAGTCATCCCACCATATGTTTATTTATTCTCATAACAAAAGTAAAACATTTCATCAACAAGATGTTGCTAAATTGTATGACAACCTTCTGATAATATCATTATCAATGAAAATATTTAATGGCAAAGAAGGTTGTCTTAATAGAAGGTTTAATTTAGAAAATATGAATGAAGGCAATACATTTAATTGTCTTAAGTGTAAATTATGGTATATGAAGCATCACCATAATCCTGAAGATGAACAAATTATAAAGTTTTCAGACAAGAGACAGAAAGGTTCACAATTCCATAGGTTGTGTAATACTTATAAAGGTCCCTTCACTTTCATTGAACATGTTAATGGATGTGCTTGAAAAGTAAAGCACACATATAGGGAAGGACTTCATAGATTATGACTTTGGGATGTGACAATGGACTTTCAGTAATGATAGAATTCATTAGGCTGTTCTTTTAAGAGAATAAATGTATATAAATAAGTGAAGTAGATATTAATAAAAATAAAATGCATGAAGTTAACCAAAGTATGAAAAAAATACTTACAGGTTTATTAGAGTACAAGTTATGGTTAAAATGCAAGTCCATTATATATATATATATATATATATATATATATATATATATATATATATATATATATATATATATATATATATATATATATATATATATATATATATATATATATATATATTGGATACAAGAGAAAATAGAGTAAAAGCTTATAAACAACTTGTAAAAAAGACCAATCAAAAAAATAAAAATGTGAAGAAAATTTCACACAAGTTCAAAATTGGGGATCAAGTTTTTATAAAAACACCTCTTATGAGTAAACCCCAAGAGAGAAAATATCAAAAGTTTTACCATAAATATGAAGGACCTTATACTATCATAAAGCAAACAGGTCCTGATGCATTCTGGATAAATATAAAGGGAGACATTAAAGGCACTTACAAAGCTAGAGCTTTAAAACCCTATTTTGGTCAAATGAATTAATAATGTTTTACCACATTCTACTTATGTATAGAGTAAAATGTTAAAAGAAAAGATTACGTGAAATAGGTAAGAAGAGAAAAAGTTTTCATTTAAAAGTATATAGGTATATATACGTATAAGGATGTATATAAGTAAAAAAAAACATTAATTTTCTTTGATGAGGGTATGTTAATAAATTAAAATTAATTTTTAGGATACTTGAAAACTAAAACCATTTTAAGAGTTAATCCATGCTGAATGATGGATGTTCTTATGTTTTGGATAGTTCTCAAAAGAGTCCATAAGTCTTTAAAAAGCAGGATGGAGAATACCAAATGAATATATGTGTCATCTATAAAAGAGGCACATGACAATAAATCCATCAAAGGAAAATAAATAAAAAAGGGGAGAAAAAAGAAAGAACCCTATATATCTATATATATATATATATATATATATATATATATATATATATATATATATATATATATATATATATATATATATATATATATATATATATCTCTCTTCTCCTTTTATTTAAATTGAATGATTGTTAATATAGAGAAAGAGAAAGGGTTAAAAAAAAAATAGAGCAAATAATAAGGGTTGATAAAATCAGGAAAGAAAAACAAGCTCCACAACTTTATATTTAATGCAAACATTGACACACATTAAATGTCCAAATTTTAATGGTAAATATAAAATTTGAACACTTTTAAGGAAGGAGATAATGTGAGAGTACCATATGAGCCTCATCTAAAACAATTTGTGTTTCTTTGTGAATTTAACTGTGCCTATATTGAATCAACAGATATAAATAACATACACCTATCTTAAGCTTTTTATATATCAGTTATATACATAAACTAATTAATATTAAAAGAATAATTCTAAAAATGAATTATTATAATTTATTTATACACACACATAAATAAATGTTTCTAACTAATAGTATTTTTTTATTAAGCAAAACTTGACATTGACAAAGCCGTAAGTCATCATTGCATTTTATCAGTTGAAACAAAGGAAATAAACATTTGGGGTTCATTACAAATTGTATATTTTAAACAATAGAGAGAATGAGAATGATTATGTGATAGCTTGCAGAAATTAATCCAGTATAAAAATGAACTAATATTGTTATATAATAATCTTCTATTTAGTTATCAAGGCAATAACTACAACTGTAAATTTAAATGTGTTCGAATTTAGAACACATTTAAGAAAAAATAAGATTCACTATTTTAAAACTGTCTTCAAGTAATTAATTTACTTACTTTTAATATTATAAAGAACTAAAAAAACAATCATTTAAATTGACAAGGTTATAAAAGTTATCAACATCTTTAAAATGAGATTTCAAAATATATGTTTAAGAATAAAAAAAATTATAAAGATGTTCTTTGGCTAAACAATTTATGCCAGGGATTTCTGCTGATGTTTTAAACCTGAACATGTAAATTTATTCCTACTTAATGCCTAAAGTATAATCATAATTTCCACTAAGAAATTTTGCCTTAATAATGGAGTATTATATTGAAGATTTTAAATATTTTACTACACAAATATTTAAAAGAATGAATATTTGGATTACCTCTTCAAAATATGATCAAGGAACTTTACCTTTCAACATTCATCATCATTTTATTTTGTCTAAGGAGGAATATGAAACCATTGTTCTTTCGCATCTTGGATTACTTCATTGTGCACTTTAGTAACTCTTAAACTTTATTTTCTTTGAGGATAATTATATTTACGTGGAAAAATTACTTCGTATATTAAATTGGAGAACTGATAAGATGGACATTTTATTTTTATTTATTTAATAAAATTTAGATGTTGATATTTTGATATATGCTCTAGTGAAAGTAATGGCTGACTAAGGTACAAGTTTTTAAGTTATTTCAATTTGAAAGTAAGTTTTATTATATTCCAAATTGAACCTTATCTGACAATTATCATATTTTCTATTTAAACAATACCATAATTAATATCAGAATACATTGTATTATTAATCTAGTGTAAATGGATGTTATCTTATTTAGACATATAACACACACTGAATCATTTTAATGACACAATACGTAGATTTATAGTGTATGGTGGTATTATTTATTGTACACATGATTTTAAATTATATATATATATATGTAAATAATTACATTATGTTTTTTGAATGTTAAATAGTTTATTATTGTATAAATATAAGCACAGAATATATTTCTAAATTTTAATATTTTTATTATTTATGTGATAATATTTTTGTTTCTATTATGGATTAAAATGTGTTAAACTTGATTTTAAAATTAAACAGGTCTCGTTTGTTTATTTTATTTAGTCATTTTATAAAACCAATAATTATAAATATACATACTCACACACACACACACACACATATATATATATATATATATATTGAATCAACTTAATGATTTAATATTTATAAAAAAGTTATATATAGCTTATACTAAATATATCATTATTATGGGATATTTGTAGAAATGCCTGAAGAGAGTCAATTGCGATTTCTACTCTGAGCTCGAATTTCAAGAGTCATAAGGTTATTAATAGAGGAGTGGATTGGATTATATTTTAAATCACATCGTCCATGGCATTCTATATAGCTTATATTAAATATATCATTATTATGGGATATTTGTAGAAGTGCCTGAAGAGAGTCAATTGCGATTTCTACTCTGAGCTCGAATTTCAAGAGTCATGAGGTTATTAATAGAGGAGTGGATTGGATTATATTTTAAATCACATCATCAATGGCATTCTATAAGAAGACTCAAAGTCCGACTAGAGGTAGATGCAACTTCCTCGAGTCCTGAAAAGGATCATCTCATTATACATATATTTATATTGTTGGTATATGTTAAGTGATTTATTTCATTGTCAGGTTTCTTTATTTTACAGATCATAATATTGACTTTTATCCATCTTGTAGATAAGTGGAAATTCTTCTCCTCTGATATGGAGTCCTGTCTTAGGCACATTCATAGAATTATTTGTTGTTTAGACATTTTTTAGACATATTTTTTTTAAAATAGCTTAATTAGTTTTATCAATGTGGATTTAAGTTAGACTTGTCTTTTCATTACTGACCATAATCATGATGATGATAATGTGGAATAAAATGCATGTAAAGCAAAAATCAAAAAGAACAATTTCAAAAAAATCCTGGCTATATATACTATTGACTTCTTATATATAACATCTGGAATAACGTCTTTATTTTTTCTTAAGCTAGGTGACAGTTTATTTTAATTGCATTCAATTTCAAAATACCATATTTTTTAATGGATTACATTTTTTATCTTGTATTCAAATCACTTATCTCCAAACTCAAAACTTAGCCTTAAATTAAATATTATTTTTAATATTTTAATTTCTTTAGTTTTAATCTATTTTCTTTAATATTAATTTGCCTAATAATGTTGTCTTTGTAGTAAACAAATTATTCATGTATACATTAAACATACATTTTTAAGTATTTTAATTTTTAATCTATGATAAGAATAATTAGATTATTTTAACCTAGTTTAACAATTCATTATTTATTTATTTTTTTTAAAATTAATCACTTACAATAAAATTATTATATTATTTACATATGTTTTAAAATATTTTTTAACAATTTATTGTAAAATTTTTATATTATGTATTATTTTTAATAATTTATTCTAAAATTCCACTGCTCTTATTGTTGTTATTATTTTCAATATTTTTTCAAAGTATTTGTATTATTTTATATAACATTTTTAATTTTTCAATATTTTTATTAGTGATCCTTGCAAAAAATGAAAATCAGATCACTGCCATGTGGAAGATCACATGACTGACCAAAATAAATAAAATATTCTACACTTCAATGTATATGCTATCCCAAGCTAGAATTTAAAAGCAATCCAGATATTGAACACAAAATTAACAATAGAATGAATATAAATAAATTTACAATTGAATATAAATAAATTTACCTAATGTTGGTAATTCTGAGTGCGATTAATTTATCAGTCAGATTGCATTTGGAACTTAAAAGTTATCAAACTCATAATCAATTATGCAAGACTAAAGACATCATCTCTCATTTAATACATTGATTGTAATAATTAAATAAGATTTAATATATACACTTTAAATTATTTAACTGTTCAACTTTCAATGTTAAAATTTGTCCATAATGTAGCCTTCTATATATAAAATTCAAGGTAATTAATTTAAAATAAAATTAAAATAGACAAACCACTGTAAATAAAAATATTATTCAATACATCAGTCTGGCTTTCAATCTTTAATAAAACTTTTTCAAAATGTTTCTTTTTAGCCAATCACATGGTTAATTACCCTACAGCAACTGGCCCAATAGATATTATTTATATTACATTACAATAAATATAATTGTTAAAAGACTTACAATAAATATAATTATTAAAGTATTTATTTGTACATAAAATGATTAAACTTGTAGTCCCCCCCATAATATATAGATATATTTACAAGTAATGTAAAAATACAAACATATTAATCCCTTCTATTTTTAAAATTGTGTCTCTAAAATTTCCAATAATTTAATAATGCCCACCCCCTCCCATAACAATGCTGGACCTGTAACAATGGTTACACATTTGTTTAAATTTACTTGAATATAAAAATTTTCATAACATTTTCTCACTTTGTGATTTTTAACATACTTTATTACCTGAATTTTTTTTAGAATTGATTTTATGTTTCATATCAAGAAATTTATATATGGCCTCAATTTTATATCATTTCTGTTAATTATCCTATTATCCTTATTTCTTTTCATGGCAATCTTTTCTGTCTGACCAATATATTTCATATTGCAAAGGTCACAACTAATTTTATAAATCAACCTTAACTTATTTTTAATATTACTCATTCTTTTTGAATTACACATCTCTTTCTTTAAAGATTTACTATTTTTTCATCTTATCACTTCTCTTTTATCATTGTCTTACATAAATGCTTTGAATATGAGTTGGAAACATGCATCCTATTTGTATACTTATGCCTTACATAATCTTTTGTATTATTATTATTATTATTATTATTATTATTATTATTATTATTATTATTATTATTATTATTATTATTATTATTATTATTATTATTATTATTATTATTATTATTATTATTATTATTATTATTATTATTATTATTATTATTTCTGAAATTTTTTGAACCATGTTTTCATTTATATTCTATACTAACATAATCATTCTCAATTTCCAATTTCTGTTCAAATGCTTCTTTTATATTCAATGTTAACCTATCATTTTTCAACTTAAACCCTTTTCAAATCTGTTATTTTTTCCAACCATGGTTGATATGAAGTTGGATCAAATATACCTCTTTTTTCTTTATTCCTAATATAATGTTTAATAAATATTTCACCATTAATTCCTTTTCCTATAAATGTCTAAAATACTTTAATCTATTCTCTACTTTTTCAATTGTGAATTTATATGGTATTTATTATTGCTCAATTTTACAATTTTATTGACAACATAACTATGATATTCTAGAATTTATTTATTTTTATATACTTATTAATTATATTTTTCTCTATATAGTCAAACATAATGATGAAAAAATCCGACTAATAGAGCAACTCATAACCTATTTCTTTATTTTATTCCACAATTCTTCATTATATTTAAAATATAAATTATCATTTATCAATAATAATGCTCCTCTGATAACATATAACCATTCTTCTGAAATTATTTTGGTCATTTTTAGTTTTTCAATAACTATTTTTATACTATTTTCCCTAGGTATACTCTGATACAGTTTTTTCAATATCAAATGACACAATCATTCCATTTCTATTTATCTTTACACTATTTAATTTATCAATAAGTTTTTTTGAAATCCTAATACAACATTTGTCAAAACCTATTGCAATGAAAATAATTTTATATATTATATTACAGAAATCTTTAAAATATATAATTATTAAGGTCTATTATCATTTTTTCTGGCATATAATACTTATGTATTTTAACTTCCTCAAATATACCTGAATGTTCATTAATTATCTGTTTGATATTCATATAAGTTAATAAAATTTTTATATTTTGTTTTAATTCTATTTCCCGGATCTTTATCTTTTAGTATGTTTGCTTTACAATACATTCTTTCATTTTTCTATAGTAGTCCATTTCATTTAAAATAACAAACTTGATCTGTTATCTTCACTTTTTACAATTAAGTTCTCATTATTTATCTTCTCCATAATTTAAAAAAATAAAAATAAGGATATAAATTCAGAAGAATGGCTATATGTTATCAGAGAAGCATTATTATTGATAAATTATGCTTTATATTTTAAATATAATAAAAAAATTTTGAAGTATAACAATGGGATAAGTTATGGGATGCTCTATCAGTGAGATTTTATCATTAATTATAATTAACTGTATACAGAAAAATAAAATTGATAAGTATATAAAAAAATAAGAAAATTCTACAATATCATAAATATGTTGAATATTAAGTTTGCAATGCAAAAAGAGACAAAGAATTAAAGTATTTAGACATTTTTTTAAAAAAAGAAATTAATGGTAAAATAATTATTAAATATTTTATTAAAAATTACAGAAAAAGGAGATATAATTAATTTAAATTGATATCAGCTATGGACACAGAAATAGCAGCTTTGAAAGGGTTTAAGTTAAGAAATGGCATGCTAACTTTGAATATAAAAGAAGCATTTGAACAGTGGAAGTTGAGAATGATTATGTTATCATGAGATATAAAAGAAATGATATTAGTTTTTTTTTCAGAAATAATAATAATAATAATAATAGTAATGTAAAAGATAGTTTAAGGCATAGATAAATAGATAGTGGGCTTCAGTTCCATATTCAGAGCATTTATATAAGAGATTAATATAATAATATTTAAACAGCATTAAACTGTTGCACATGTACTTTGGATTTTTAAATATAAAATGAATGAATGCTGTTTAAATATTATTGTTTATAAAAAACATCATGCTATATAAAATAATTGACTTATAAGGCATTAATAAAAGAACAATCACCTGATGATATTAAGATAGGAAGAAAAAATAGTAAATCTTTAGAAAATCAATGTGTGATTTAAAAAAGATGGGTAATATTAATAATAGAGTAGAGTTGGTTTATAAAATTAGTTGTGGCCTTTGCAATATGATATATTACAAGTAAATAAGCATTTATTTTTATACGACACCATGTATACAATTGTATTACATTTGAAGAATGATCTTCAAATGTAATATGATATATTGTACTGGTTGAAAGGTCTTCACACATAACAAGACTAAATATCCAAGCAAAAATATCTTGAATTCAATCATGCTCAAGATACCCAGGTCAGGAGCAATCCTGGATTCTAACCTCTTTGCCTATTCTTTGAGTTTCTGACCCTATGAACAACAGTCCCAATGATACAGCATAATTATTTTAATTCCAGCCCCAGAGACACAATGATAGAGCATGAGGTCAAAAATAATGCTGGTGATCATGACCAAGAGTAGCCCAGGAATTATATTCATTAAAGTTATATTTATTAATTTTAAACTATTATCTAAAGAAAAATTCAAACATGGGATTTATATGTATATATAAATTTAATATAATATCAAGAGAAACTCACATATATATTGCAGAAGTATTTCACGCTTTCAAATATCTTATTTATTCACAAAGTTTGGGATTTCTTCTTACAAAATCTGATTATAGGAATTATTTATTCTGATTAATTTCATTTACTTTGAGGGATGTATAGCTTGTGCAGCTTCAATATGGGAAGGAAAGCTTGCACAATGAAGATAGGAGAACAATATCCAATATGGTGGTGAATGAGGATAAACCAGCATTAGTTGGAGCTAACTAGACTTTCCCATCATAAGTTTAAAAATTTGATTCATCAAAGTACATTCTTTAGTTGATCGAAAGAGTTAGATGTCCCTGCTTTCCAATCATATTTATTCACAGTTAAAACAACAGACTCACCTATATATGCTTCCTCTAAAGAAAATGCATGTTCCATTGGCTAATGGAAAAAAGGCAAACATAGAGACAAATCAGGTTTGGATCCAGTTCCATCTAAGGAACATGGAAGTCAACCAGGTCATTTTGATAATGTCAGAGTTAATACGATATTATAGTGGAAACAGATTTTCTTTATCAGCATAAATGTGTGTTTGATTATGGTCAATGTTTATTTCAGTGTAGAAAATGCATAATACCTCTAGAGAGATTGAAAAATTATCAGTCATTGAAAATACATGGTCTACAATCAGTCTTAGACACCACTGAAATAAAGAATAAGGTGAAAAATCCATATTAAAAGGGACAGAACAACAACATCTTTTAACACAAGCATTAATACAGTGTTACACCATTTTTTCTAATAGAACATGAGCTATTGAAGGGTAGTTCATCGAATTAAAGTAAAAAAGTAAAACCAATTTCAAAGTCATTGCTATCAAACTCCATTTCAATATATAGCCAAAGTGAATAGTCAGATACAACAGATGATTGAATGGGGTGCTATTGATCAGCAAGCATCATCATATATTAACTTTTTGATGGTAGTAAAGAAGAAAGATGGTGCAGTTAAAATATATTTGGAAGCTTGCCATTTAAATTCTATCATGATTCCAGAAAAAGATGTTCCTCATACATAACCAAAATTCAGGCTAGATCTCAAGGGAAAACTATGTTTAGTAGAATGGATTTAACTTCTAGGTATTAGCAGAAACTTCCTCATCCATCTGATTACCAATATACAGGCTTTCAGTATGAAGGGTATATGTATGTCTTTAACCGAATAATATTTGAGTTGATCAACAGTGAATCAGGGCTTTTAAGGTGTTTGTATCATATATTATTGCAGAAGGTTAAACATATTATTGTAATGTACTTGGATGATGTTGTTATTGCCTCCAGAAATATTGAAAAACATTTGGAAAATTTGGAAATATTTTTGATAGAGTGCCATCAAAAATGTCATGATCAATCTGCAGAAATGTTACTTGGCCATGGGTGAAGTGGTATTTTTAGGCTTCTTAATTGGAAAGGGTGGTATTAAACCTAATCCACATAAATTAGTTGCAATTGAGCATTTCCATACACCTGCTAATGTACATCAGATGAGGTCATTTTTGCAACTCTGAAACTTTTACCATGATTCTATAAAAAATTTGATGTAGAATCATAATCCGTAGTCCAGTTATTAAGAAAGAATCAGAAATGAGTTTGGGGTTCATAACAGAAGCAGGAGTTTCAGCTCATCAAGAAAAAGTTTCTGAAACAAGTAGTTTTGGGTTACCCTGACTTTTCTCAAACTTTTTATGTACAAACTGATAGTAGTCAATATAGGTTGGGAGTAGTCTTATTCCAAATTGATGAGCAGAAATGCCATAAAGTATTATATTTTCATAGATGTACTCTAAAGAGGGCTGAAAATAATTATATGATTCCTGAAAAGAAGTCTCTGGCTATTGTATGGACCTTTGGAAAGTTCAAGCAATTTTTGTTGGGCTCAAACATCATTGCTATTACTGACCATATGTGTTTGAAATTTCTAAAAAATATCTACCTGATAAATGATTGGTTGATTAGGTGGACCTTGATCTTACAAAAGTTTCAATATAGAGTGGTCTATTGTCCTGGTCAGGATAACATTGTGACTGATGTCTTAAGTCAGCACCCCATAAATCTTCCTCAGCATAACCTCCATTCTGATAATTTAAGTATCACCACAGTTACAGAATAGAAAATTCCTAGAATCAGCAAGCCTCAATATATACTCTCAAACCAAGGAAATCCTTAAAATCCTGCCAGTGAAAGCATTGGCTTTAGCAACAGGGTACAAACATGTATCAATGTCCATATGTAACCCTCAATCTAACCTCTGTTGTCAAAACATTGGTGAGTACTTTATTCTTTTTAATAACATTATTTATCAAAAGGCTAACATTTTTATTCACAAGTCTATTCATTTATTTGTCATGAAGAATGTTAAATGGCAGCCTTCCATGAGACCTCAGTTAAGCATAAAGATGGAATGGATACTTTAGCTAACAGCAAATAATCTGTTGCAGAGTTTAGATTGCTTAAAAGAAATCATAAAAATGATCGAACTGTTAGAAACACTGAATTCCTTCAAAAAAATACCTTAGAACCTGAAAAAAATCCATTTACAAAGAGATTTCAACTAAAAAAATGTCTTTCAATGTTATTAAAAGTAATGTGAACTTGCAGCTAAGTAAAATCACTTTAAAATCAACACCTGAAACAAAAACTGATTTAAACATTGTTAGTCCCAGCAATAACCCTAAGCCTGTGAAAAAATCAGGCAGTTTGGTCAATTTTAAAGAAGTTTTATTAAAAAAACTAATGAGACATGTAAAATAATATACAGAAAATTGCTTCTGAAAGTTTCAAGTAGCGGCAAAACCATGAAGCTATCTCAAAACCATAAAAAACCTTGCTTGGAATCAAAAATTGAATTGAATACTATGATCATAAGTTTAAAAAAATTAGATTTTTAAGTGATTCAAAAATGTTATTTCAAAAACCAACAGAACAGTGGTGCCTGTCTAAGAGAAAATTATTTTAATGTAAATGAAATTTTTTCTGAGGAAATTTTTTTTCCTCCAAGGACGAAATTCAAAATAACAAAAACATTAAAAATTTCCAGGCAGGTGGCTTCAATGTTACCAAATTAGTAGACAATGTATCTGATACCAGTTCAGTGAATACAGGAATTAAATCTAATGCCAAACAAAAAAAAATATGACAAAAAATCTGAAGTGATAACTGCGAATACAAATGCACATTCTATCATAAATTTGCAAGACATTCACAATATACTTATGGATGACAAAGAAGTTGGAACTGCTAGCCTAGAAACAAGTGAAAAGTCTAGAATTATTTATAATTTACCCAAGAATACACCAATGCTGTCTGGATCAACTCCCAATTGAAGACAAAAAAGTTATTTTCCAAAAACTACAAGCAATAACAAAAATCTGAAACAATGGCTGATATTCCAAAAACTACAAGCAATGACAAAAAACTGAAACAATGGCTGATATTGCTAATGTTACTTCTTCTATAAATAAGTGGTATACCCAGAAACAATTTGTCATTAATTTTGAACTGAATTTCCTGAGCTAAACAACAAAACTATGGCTGGAACATTAGGCAATTCTTCTAAGAATGTGTCTATGGTATCTGGGTCAATCTTTGAAGACAAAAAATGGTGATAATCAATCCAAGAAGACAACAGCCAACCACAGTAATTAATTTTAAAGACATATTCTTACAAGAAGGAAATATTAAACTTAAAACAACCTAATTAACCTCAGGGTTTTCTACTCATGTCAAAGGAGCTACATTATCTCATGCAGATAAAGCTGCAGTGAATACTGGTATTCTTGGAAAGATGACTCCCACTACTGATGGAATTTCCCTATAGAAGTCACTACAAAGCAAACCATACAAATAATGGATAATGAATATAATGAAATAGAACAGACGACAATAGAAAGCAGATCATTTGTATATACTTACAGCTCCCTGGATGATGTCTCAAAGCACTCCTCCAATATTAATAAACAATTAAATCAATCAATTCCAGCCTTGCTTCACAGATCATTACTTAACTATAAAAAATGACAATTCAATTATTTTATCCACCATTAACAATAACTTGAGACTATCCAAATTTCCTGTTCATGCTGTATATGAACTACTTAAGCACATAATCTCTGAGGTTTTATTTTCAAAATCTTATTTCACTCAAATGAGTGCTATGTCATAGTTCAATTCAAAAACACATTAGCAATGGCAATCTGGTTTGCATACACATCAATCATCCAGGCATCTTGAATGTTATGATACATAACTGTGGTATCAACTTTGAAAAAGCTGATCTTTAGCAGATCTTTAGACTTTTTGGAAATGTTATCAGCTTCCAATATAGGCTTGTATAATAATCAATGTCGCTCTCTTTAAAATAGGTCTCGGAAAAGGAATATCACCTTTATCCATTCCTGGACTAGTTAAATATAAAGACTCACTTTTCATTATATTTTTTGTGGAGTGCCACTCCAATTTTTTATTGTGAACATTAGGGGCACTTCATGAGGATTGGTCAAGAGAGAAAATGCAAACAATGTGATAGATATCACAGATGTACAAACAGGGAAGTTTGACCTTTAGGAAAATCACTAACTGATGAGTTAGTCTTTATAACCAAACATAACAATATGACACACCACAAAAATGAGGAAACAAGGTCAAGGACCTCATGGTCAATGTGACAAAGAACTTCATGATCTTTAGATAACACAGATAAACATCAAATGCCTGATCCTATCTATTTAATGGCCAAAGAGCAGATTGCTTGACCTCACGGTCAATGTCACAAAGAACTTCATGATCTTTAGATAATGCAGATAAACATCAAATGCCTGATCCTATCAATTTAATGGCTGAAGAGCAGATTGCTGAGGATTGTTCTGAGATTGAGGATGCTGGTTATTCAATGGTGTCAGTTAATGATTCAGAAAATAATAATGCAAATCTTTCTATATCTCTTCAACATAAAGGAAGGAATCAGTACTGGAAGTCAAAATCCTCCACACCATTCTCCAGTAGAATTGAAGATAGCCTTACTGCTAATCTTACTGGTCATCAGGATCAAATGGTGACTAAATTAAGCCCTAAAGAAAAGAAACTCAGATGCAAATATTTTGTCCAAATCCACATGTTTGAAAAAAATGACCTTACTGATCCTAAAATGTCAATTGAACTGTTTTTGGCCCTATTTTTTTCTGTGGACAATGTGCTACAAAAAATTTGGGTATTCTATTGTTTATGGGGAGCACTATCGGCTTAATCTGGAGATAGATGATATACCCCATTCATCATGGGTTCATTTTCCTGATGAATTTGGGATGGAAGATGAACCTCCTGATTGTGAGAAAGAGGTTGATGTTGATAATATTTAGTGTCATTTCAGTGAATGTTCAAGGCCTGAACCCACATGACAGAGCATATGCATTGTTGCCTTGATTTGGTGATCATGCTGCAGATATCCTTTGTTTGTGTGAGACCAAACTCCCTCTCCAATATGACCCTGACATTCTTAATCTAATCCAAAATATGGGATAATTTCACTATTCTTATTCATTCTCTGCTTGAGGAGGAGTCACTATCCTCATTAACAAGAAATCACTAATCGACTTATTCAAAATTTTATGCATTGATTCCAACTACTTAATTGCTATAGTCCAATTTAATGGTTGGTCTATGAATCTCATAAATGTTTACTTATCAAAAGAAACTGAATTGATTCTTTGGATAATATATACAATCAATTCTGTCTAGAGAACCAGTCCATTCCCAACATTGATTACAGGTGGTTTCAATCATAATTATAAAAAGTTTCAAAACAAATGTGTTTCATGCTTTAATCATCCAGTTGAGAGCAGAAGAAAGTTCTTTTATCTTGCCATCTCATTTTACACAAAAAAGTCTAGAAACTTAATTGACCTAATTTTCTTCACTCTCTCACTGGATCCCTTCATTGAAGCTTACCTCTGGTCAATTGTTTTCTCAGACAATTTTGTTTTAGAGATGAGAGTTAACCCTAGCACTACCACCCAAACAATTGAAGAGATGCCACATATCATACAAATGTTAACAAAATATAATATCACAACCCAATTATTGTCTGAGACTTACATCACCTATAATCAAAGTTCACTTTTATCCCTCCCTGAACAGATTGCTTGGAAATAATTTACTCAAATCCTTGGAGACCTGATTACCAAATACACTGGCATGACTAAGGGTCCAATCTGAATGCTCCTAGAACTGAACTCAATTGCTCATGAGCTTAAGAATCTTTTGTATGAGGTGCACAACACCCCAAAGATTCTTGCCTTAAAACAAGATACAAACACACTCAGAAGGCTGTAGCTGAATACTCTCAATCAAAAGGGCCCAACAATACATCGAACATCAACATTGCTGGACAAGAAATACTTGAGATGGGCCCTTGGATCTGGCAAATAACTATGGCCCCCAAATCAATTGAGGTACAAGGTAACAGTTTTTGGTTCCTCCATGTTGGCCAAAATCTGTAACCACTATTCAATAAAATTTGAACCTCTTGGTATTGTTAATACATGCAAAAAAGTTTTATGGAAAACACTTCTTTGCATCTGATTACCAAGGCCAGAATTTACCCTGACCTGCATGGAATTCCTAAATTTTTGCTTGTCCATTTAAGATCATTTACCATTCCAATTGTCAAGAGAATGGTGGATCTACTTGCTGATGAAAGTCACAAGTTACATGAGATCTGTCAAATTGCCATGGTTTCCTTTATTAAAAAGTTGAAAGTCTCACATGAGTTGGACAATTTATGGCCAATATCCATGCTCTTATTACTTCATAAAATTGATAGAAGGCTTGATCAAGGAAGACATACAGAACAACATCATTCATAGACTGTCATCATACCAGTTAATCAAGAAATGGAGTTCCATGGCTGATGCTGTCTGTTGATTTTGCCTTCTTGTCAATCATGTCTGAAGGAAAAAAAGGTATTGGCCAGTCATAGTTCAACTTGACTTTGCCAATGTGCCTTTGATTGCATTTGGATGTTAATCAATATACTAGAGGAACTCCAAGTGCTTTTGGCATACCTTCAAATGATCAAGAACCTTCTCCAAAATCATTAAGTGTTTTCTCTCTTTGGATGGTTGAGTTGCCCCAGAATTTTGGCCTTTTCTTTCCATCATGCAGGGCTCATCATTGAGTGCAATTCTCTTCATGGCCTAGTTGATCCAGAATTTTGGCCTTTTGTTTCCATCATGCAGGCTTGCCATTGAGTACACTTCTCTTCATGTACTGTGTCAATTCAATGTTATTGAGCATTGAGGCTATACTCACTGGAATAGCTGTCATTATGCTGAATGAGAACATTCACCATATCTCATCTATGAACAACATTGGTGGTGTTTCTCTCATCTTGGGATGAATTGACTAGACTAGAGGAAGTTTTTGACTAGTTGATTGCCAATTTGATCTCAGAGTCAATAAGGGAAAGTTGGCATTGTGGTCTCTCTTGAGAGGTCAGAAGATCCTGGGTGACTTCAATGCCCCCCCTCAAAAATTTCTCAGTTTCCATCTGGCATCCACCCATCTATTATGAGAAAGGAGTTACAGAACTTGTATCTCACCACAGTTGACAATTCAGTAAGATCACTTTCCAAAGTATATCTCTTTTTTTTTTGGAAAAATTTACTCTCTTGAATTCAGTAGAATTGCCCAAGATCTTCTACTACCAAGCTTGATTTTCCCCTACAGAGGTTTTCATCAAAAAGATTGAGTCAGTATGCAGAAGACTTTGCTGGGGGTGGGGCAGAACTTCTGTCATCAACTTAGAAATTATACAAAGACCTAAATTTTTCAATGGTCTCTCCTTTCATTCTCTTACAATCTTCAACATCCAATGTACTCACAATGTCTTATTCAAACTTTTCACAGACAATCCTGATATAGAATGCTCTCTCTGGATGAAAACGATCAAACCCACTGATTGACTGCTTCCCAGACACCAAAGAATATAGTTACAACAGCAAGTTACAGTTATTATTCAGAAAATCAAAACAACTGGATCCTCTTTTCATAATAAACTTACCTACTGGGAAGACTACCTCTCAGTTTCCCTGTTAAGACTAAGAAAACCAGCTGGCTCCCTATTGGAATTTCAGCATTTTTTATAATTGACCAAGTTTTTCAAACTCAACCCTAAATTTGTTGACTTTCTGATAAAAATCATCCTTGGTGCTTTCCCTACAAGGGCCTTTTTATGTTACAAAAGAGGGTATAACATCAACCAACTTTTTCTGTTATGCCTCAAACAGGAAGAAACTATAATACATATTTTGGAAAAATGTAAATTATGAAAGCACCTCTGAACCCTAGCCCTTCACCACACTGATAACATGGACCCTGGCAATGTGTTGCTGAAATCAGCCATTCCCAAAAGACACATCAGTCAGATTTGGCTAGTTATCTTTGTAAACTTTGCCATCTGGTCTGTCTGATGAAAGATTACATTTGAAAAATAAAACAATTGTTCCATTGAATAATTTTTTAATAAAACTATACACAACATTAATGAAAATGATAAGCAGATTTGTCAATCCTGGCTGACTGATCAGACTTGGGGCCAGATTAGGCTTTTCTTTGATTCATTCTCACTATGAAAGATCATAGTTATATATTTTTGTATTTATAAGTTAACTTTTTTTATTTGTAACCCTGACCAAATGTACTTGGCACCAAGAACTGATTTTAGCTTGACTTTTCTGAGCCACACAAATATAGTTATTCCCTCTTGTTCATTCTAGTGCTTTATCATGTGGCTCTAAAAGTAATCCTTATATATCTCAATTAATCATTATATTACTTATGTAACCCTTATAATTTATTTAATTAATCATTGTATATTCCTGTTAAACTTTTCCTATGTTTTGCCTAATATGAATGTAAATAAAATGTGTTTTTGAAATTAAAAGTAAAAAAATGTGAATCAAGAAACCTAAATAGATTTGTGACATAACTTTTCTTTTAGGATGTTGAGGTAATAATGTCTCTATTTTTCACAAAAAACTAGCATAGTGAAATGATTTAAAAAGAACAAGTAGAAACATTATTTTTTTTTAATATAGCACTATACAAACTTAATTTTATTGATGAAACTTATTTGGTTTATGCTTATCTCTTACTAATAAAATACATTTTTTATTGCTAAATCCATTCAATTTTACCCTATACCAGATAACAATTAAAAACTGAGGACTAATAAATAATAGGTAGAAGCAAAAATTATACACTCTGATTGAAAATTAACATGTACAAGTTTCTCCTTCAAATTTAAAAAAAATTTTTTTTTTACTTTTCAACATGAAATCATTTAAAAAAATTAATGATAAATACTACAAACATGTACTTCTATCCCCAAGAGGACCTCCCATCTTTATTATTTTTATTTATTTATGAAAGCATTTGAAACACAGGCTTTAAAGTCAGTATTATACAGACAAAGAAAAAGTTGAATGACTTTTTAATATATATTAATAGCCTACACCCCTAAATAAAATTCACAACAGAAATAGAGAATAATAAAAATTTCATTTTCTTTCAGTTTTTGTTTCTAAAACCAACAATAATACATTAGTGTCTTCAATATAGAAAAAACGTATGCATACTAATAGATACACCAAAGGCACAATTCCATCATCATCCATTCCTAATCATTAACATAGATAAATCACTTTTTACAACATCATTCTTATACCCAAATAAATCCATATTAAAAACAAAGATCAAACACATATATGATGATGAATTATTAATGAATGGGAAAAATATCAAAAAGAAAATAATTTGTTTTATTAGAGTATTCATTCCTTATACAAAAAGAATCATAGATGAAACTGGATGAACGATGAGAGACTACAACAAATAAAAACAACTTTTTCCACTGGACAAAAGATTAATAGTATTCTAACCAAACATAAGAAATTAATCCCTCTAAAAACTCAAGGTGTTTATAAGATATTATGTGACATATGCCAAACTATCCATATACATTTGAAGAAACAATCTAAATACTAGAAGAGATGATTATATTAATGCTACAAGAAAATTTTCAACATCCTTATTTTTTTTTCTCATATTTTAGACATTGGTAATCAACTAAGTTTATCAAATAATCATTTTCAAAGGGTATTTGGGAGCCTAGGGAAATTTAAGAAAAACAAATCGTTTTAACAAACTGTAAAAAAAAACCAATAAAAATGCCATCTATATGGAAGAGTTTCCTTACACACAAAAAAAAAAACATGACAATTATTATCTTTGCAACAACTACATGCTTATTATTATGTCTGTGTGTATATATATATATATATAAAGAACTATATTAAGTATATATGTATATTTATTTTTTCAATTTTCTAAATTAGTTGAAAATTATATAAAAATAATTATCATTAGTAATTTATGAAAGTTATTTTAAAGTAATGTTATTTTATTATTGAATTTGCAATTAGAATACTTAACCTCTTCTCTAAGAACATTTGGGATTTCACAGACAGTAACGCACAAACACACACACATACAGTATTAAATTACTTTGCTGATTATAATATAAAGAACTTTTGAACATTAATTAATTTTCTTTTTGATTTTTAGATAAATGAAAAATTTATAATTTTTTAGTGAGTTTTAAATTTCTAGGTAAATTAATTTTTTGAATATTACTTTTTATTATAAAAAATAAAAATTGATTTTTGTATATGATGCTTTATAATTTTAATTTATTATTAATCATAAATAAATTTATGAAAAATGTAAAATGTTTATTAACGATTTTTTTTTTTAAAAAAGTATGTTTTTCCCTTTTTCAAAATGTTTTCTGAGTTTTATTTTTTTTTTTAAGACATGTATTTAAATTTAATAAATAGAAAAAAAATAATGTAAATCTTTTTAATAATATAATAGTATGTTAATCAATAATCACCATCAGCTCTTATTAGCTCACTCTATGTCAAAGACTTACCCTTTTCCAAAGATTTCTTTCAGTATATTTTTTTATTACTTCAGTCTTTTTTCTATCGTTTTCAGTTTTTATGCTCACAGTCATAACTCAGCCCAAACAAAATTATCTTTTTTAAATTGCTATAATTATATTTTATGTTTTATTTTTAATGATTTTGCTTTGCTTTAAGTTTTTTTTTACCTTATATAAATATTTTTTCTAGTACAAACAAGTAAAAAGGTTACTAATTACTCTATAAATTAAGAGATGAAATAAATCAGACTAGGATAATCAATTTTTATAACTCTCATTATTAACTTAAATTTTCACAACATTGATCAAATCTTAATTTATTGAATACCAAAGTTATAAACAGACATTATCCCTGATATAATGTGTTCACTCTTAACTACCCCATCTCTTTTTGTAAATCTCAACTGAGAATTTTGTTCATAGTTGCAATAATTTGTTTATACAATGATAGCATTATTTTATATCTGTGTATTGATAATTATTATATTATTTATTGCAAATATAAGTTTACAAATAAAAGATATTCTTTATTAAATGCAAAATAAAAAAATGAAGTACAAAACTGAATTCTTAATTAAAACAATGCAACTTTTTATTAATACTCTGTCTATTCATAAAAATTCTAAAACAAAATAATTCTTATTTAAATTCTATTTTTAAAACAGAAAAACGAATTTTATTTGAGCCATTATGAAGGAATGAAAATATATTTAAAAGTAAGAATTATATTTACTTTTATTAAAATTGATGTTTAGCTAGTAAAAATAACTTCTGTTTTTGTCAAAAATACATTTTACAATAGTCTGGAAAAATTTCAAACCAAATAGAACTGTAATAAACTATTGTTGATTTACTATAAATATATTGCATAAAAAATCCTAAATATATAAATAGGTTAATGAAAATTACAATTTCTCTTTTCAAAATACTAGAACAAAACACATGCTCAAAATTATATTTGAGGCCAAATAATCTACTAATTAGTAGCGATCAGGTATTGTAGGATTGCTTTCAAATTTTTCATGAGGTCTTTACAATACTGAAACCTTCAGATTTTTTTTAAAACTAACAACTTTAACAATTTCTAAGCAAAAAATGCATATATACAAATTTATATTATATATACTTCACAAAATAATGAAGAAAAGCCAAGATGATAGCAGCACTATTATAACATCTCAATACATATCAAATAAGTGATTTTGTACTGACAAAAAAAGATGTGGAACCTATAATCTATCATTATATTTTTAAAACCTTCTAATAGCTTGTCACTTATTGTGTAATAATATTATTTCGAGTTGAATTTTTTCTCACACAAGTTAAAACTAATAAAATTGGGTTTTATTTTAATTGATTAAATGTTCAGATAATCTTATAATTTTGGATAAAATTATCATGATTGACAAAGTTATAAAAAAAGAGAATGCAGTTAAATAAGTAAAGTCATTCTCCACAAATGCAGATGTACTATTGAAAATTATATAAGCTGATACACATACATATATTATATACATATATGCATTTATCTGGGTATGAGCTTATGTTACCAGCTAGCTTTACCAATTGTAGATAGTGTAATGATCATTAAAAATAAGGGCCAAATGTGAATAATAAATGAACAGTGTCATACCAAGGATTCCTGCTGCATCGCAGAATGGGATGTTGTTTCATCAATGACAAGTACTGTTTCTGATATACAGTTTTTTCTGTTTTCTATTTATCCATATTTGGTTGATTAAATTACAGAAGCTAATCATTATTAGCCTATTATGCCATCAGATATCTCATTATACTAACTGTAATAATGGAATGTATGGAAAACATTTCTATACTTAACTAAATGCAAAGCATTTCTGACTCCAATTTTCTTTTCTTTTTTCTTTGTACTCATGAATTAAGATAGTTATGCCATGAACAGACTTAATAGGCTGGCAGTCCATTGTGATGCAATACAAATAATAATGAGTCACTTTGTAACTGTATTTAAGTGAAACAGGAGTTTTAATTGGCAAAATTTGTATGTTTAGTCAGTCTTATTTACAATTTCCCCTGCTATCATGAAAATAAAGGGGTATAAAATATGAAGTCTAAATATGACCTGTTTCACACAGACTGGCTAGTTTGTTTTATCTAGTAGAATAATAATTTCAGTAATAGAATGAATAATAATAATACCAATAGGAATGAAAAAAATAATAAGCAGTGGTAATATTAAAGATAAGTGTTATAAACTTATTAAATTTGTTTTCAAAATGTAAGTACTTAGAATGTATCTATTTTACTTGATACAAACTATTTCAGACAAAAATAAAGAACTGCACAAGTGGCTAAGAAGGTGAATATTTAAAATTAATGTAGCTTCTCTCAATAAACATTTTCCAGACAAAGAAAGTTTGACAGAACAGATGGATGAATATATATTGTGCACTTTTCTATAGGTCAAAATAGTTTACCACAGTAAATTATTAAAAATTTTAAATTTTAGAATATGTTCTCTTGATGTGTTAGTTATATTTTGTTAACAATATCTTAAAGTACAATTTAAAGCTAAATGAAAATATGTAACACATAAAATTATGATAAATCCCTTAAAATAGTTAATAACTGAAACATAGGCTTATTATATACCTGTGTCTATATACATAATATATGGCCTTTGAGCATTCCATCATCAGATTTTCAATAGGATGGATGGTTGAAGAGTTGGAGTGTGTAGTAGATTGGAGCCTGTCCATTAAAGTATGAAGATTGTTTATCTTAATATATATCTGAGCACTTATAGTATATATGTGTGGGGGATGATAATCTGGACCAACTGGTGATTGCTGGTTTAGCATGAAATACATATATTGGTGATTATTTATCTTTTCAGCATATATGTGCTTGAGGGTATCAGTGTTATTAGATAGAGTGGAGAGTGATGGGTCATGTAAAAGTCTGTGCTCATATACCTTAAAATATTTAAGTAAAGCTAAAAAATATTAATTATATATGGTTGCAAAAGCTGGCCATAATAAGTAACTCAGCTATAAATATTTAAAAGTATTATTAAAAGTTCAAATTTAATAGTTTTAAACTTATAATTAAATAAATGTTATAATTATTTTTATAAATTATATTTAATAATCATAATTAATATTGTATATTTTAAAAAGTAAGTTTTATGGTAGTGAAAGTTGTATACATTTTCTAAATTATTCTTCCAATTTTTTTATAATTGTATTATTTTATTTAATAAAATAAGTGTAGCAATTTATTATTATTCCCAGACAGAAAAATTGGATATGATCTGTATTGGTTATATCAGTCATGTGATTTGTATAATAATATGGTTATACACACTTGCTTGCTAGTATTCATTAGTGAAGTTCAAAATATTGTAAAATTGCATTATAGAATTGGATGTAATTATTATCTATCATAAAAGCCAATATTAAATATTAAGTTAACTATCATATAAAATGTTTTAAAATAATGTAATAAAGATAAATATAGTTTATAAAAAAGTTCAATATTTTGTTAAAATAAAACTAGATAAATTAAATATTAAAGGTGGGATATATTATTAAATATTATTTTTATAAGTCATTTAACAGTGTTTAATTAATTTAGTAAAGTAATAATTGATCTAACAGTAATATTTTAAATAATACTTCTAAAGTTGTAATACATCATATTTTTTATTTTGAAATTTAATTGTGTAAGTTTGTAACATTATGCAAATTTGGTATAAATCAAAAGTTAGAATCAACCAATAGAATGATGTATTTTCTAAGATATAAATATGGATTGCATGGGGAAGGGTAAGAGTGGTGATAAAAAATGTATTGAAGGTAGCAGAGACCATCTCAGTAGCTATCAAGGTGATAGTAATTTTACTATTTAGTCAATTTTTTAGTGCTCCCGTATAAGTTATTTTGCAAAGCTAATAGATTATTATTATTTTAAAAAGTATTTGCAAAAAGAGAGTGTAAAATAAAAAATATTAATAATAATTTCACTTAATATGCCTTGCTAATTTTTAACGTCTCGTTATCAGGAGTATTCATCAAAATCTAATATATAACTTCACAATAATAAAATGGATATACCAATAAGTAAAACGTATTCAACTTATAATATTTTAAAAATGAGTATAGTATTTATTAATGCAGTTTCAATAATATTGAACAAGAGGACTATTCAAATGAATAAATTAATTTTATGGACATAGTATAGAAAACTCATTATAAAAACTGTTTTCCGATTAAAAGTAAAGAAGCATTATTTTATATAGCAAAATAGTCTTGTCCAATATTAATAAACAATAGGACAAGTATACTTTATAATAAATTTATGGAAATATGTTATAAGAGTAAATGTTATATCCTTTTTGAAGGAAACATTTAAAATATTTACAAGAAATTATTTTGAGAAAAGACTCATGGAAAAATATATAGAAAAGCATATGTTATAAAAAAAACCTAAGGCATATAGAGGGTTAATACGCATATATAAAATTGTTTTAAAAAACATGAAATTTAAGACAATAATGAAACCTCTGAATAAGTGATAAATGGTAATTAATTATGACAAAGAAGAAACCTATGAAAGGAAAAGGAATACAGGAATAAATGAAAGTATGGTATTATAAAAATGTTTTATAGTGCACAAATAATTTATCTGGATAGTTCAAGCTAAGCCGATATGGAATACTATAGAATAGAAACTTCACGGGATTATTTTTTTAGTATTATAATTTCAATAATCATCATTCTGGTCTATAGAAGTCATAAACTATTATTCTATTAACTATTCCAGAATCAATTGATGATTATTTTATGTAATTTTTAAGATTTTTAAGACGTCATAATATTTTTTTTTTATTATTTTTTTTTTTTTAAATCTGAGATTTTTGTACCAGAAGTTTGGATGACACTTACTGCAGGAAACATATTGTCTTGTTTGTCATCATAGCAATGGGGGGGTTGTAGAATTACTATTGAAAAGAACATACTTAAACTTATAAAGAACATTCATTTTTTTCCAGCTGAAGTCTAAGTAAATATGGTTTTTAATTCATTTATTTTTTTTTAAAATGTAATATTATTTTTATAAAAGTAGAAACATGAATATTAATCTATTGATAATATTAAAATCTTATAATATAATAATTTAATAGTTTAAATAAGAACATTTAAGTAAAAGCATAGATGTATTTTCATGTATGCAATGCTATATCTAGTGGATGGAAAAGAAGACTGCAAAAAGTGATGACCAGATAATATTGATATTTTATGATGTATATTTTGTTTTCTTTTAGATTGCCTATGAATTATAATGAATGGAAGTATAAATGTTTAATTATATGTAAATGCATTTTATACAACACTTTTAAAATTATGAGATTAGGATTTATTTAGGGAATATGCATACTTTAATTTTATACTAGTAATATAACATAACCTGATGATAAATATTTATGTGATTCTTTTAAAAACTTTCATATTATTGGATGTTCCAAGAATTCATATTACAAGTTTGTATATGTTTTAGAATATAGAATAAGGAAGTAAGCAGACTTTTCTTGTGGATCAGTGAGATCGCTCTAATTATAAATGAATTTTATTTATTGTTTTTGAATATGCAAGATAGTTATTTTGTCCATGTAAGATGTGATAAATCTTTAGAAAATAATGATAAGATAGTGGCTTGTTAGTAATATGATGAACATGAACCCAAGATGATGTTATAATAGGAGGTGATGAGAAAATATGAATAATATTTTATAATCTTCATGGATATACAGTACAGTTAAAAGTGCACTGTAACTGATATATTTATTTTGGACAGTGTTTATTTTCTTTAAGTATTGATGTTTCAATAAAACTGAAGGAATAGCTGACATCATTAATAGTATTGGAGGACATTAGACTAGGTCATGACTCTATTTCTTATAGATACATTGTGCCATGATATTTTTCTCTGATATTTGCTATGAGTTAACTCGAGTTTTTCTTCCCTAGATCCTACACATTTATTAGCTATCTAGATTTCCAATGTAACTACATCATTCAGTATGATATATTTGAAAAGAAATAATAGATAATTTAGAGTTTAAGATATGCTATTGTTTGAATGAGATAAGTTCATTTACGTAAGAAGAAGTAGAATTTGTATAAATTGGAAGTGAAAATCCAGTGGATCCTAAAAGAAAAAGAATCATAGACTATGTTTTTTTGGATTTATTTTGAAAATAAAATAAAATTTCAAGAATAAAGTATATAAAACAAAGTTGTTTTTTAAAATGTTAAATAACTTTTAAATGCTTTATTTTGTTTTAAAATAAGTATTGCATGTTTTTAAAAATATAATATTATAAAGTAAAACAATATAAATAATAAGCATATGTATAATTTTGTATTTATTAAATAATAGGGAATATATTGGTAATTGCAACTATATAGTATTAAAGTAATATTAAATGGGGATAAGTTATATTTAATAAACATAGTGTAGTGAACAATGATATCCACAAAATCTAGTAATAAATTATTAGTAGATATTTTATATGACATCTTTAACATTGCAAGATGAAAATTGTTTATTTTTTAAAAGATCCATACTCACGATAATGTTATTTGTTATGTTTTCCATAGTATGTTTCTATGGATTTTTTTTAAGAAAGAAAAGTATAGTTAAATAATATTTAAGGATAGGATATATTTTTTAATAAAAATAAATAAATGTAATTTATCATAAGTTGAATTAAAAAAAGATAAATAAAATGGTATTTTATTATTATTATTTCAAATCAGAATGAAGACTTAAATAAATTCTAGATTATTTAATAACTAAGTAATAAAAAAATGTAGAACGGTGTAAATTGAGGAGATCCAATGTAAATATTGTAAATAAATTGCTTATTTTATTTTATTGTTAATAATAAACTTTGTTAAATTGGTTTTCAAAATTTATGTGTCCTGACTGTTTCATTTTCCCATTACACTGCATGAGATACAAGGAATAACTGAATCCAACATTATATTTCTGCACAAGAGATAAATAAAGAATTGTTTTAAGAATTTGAATATTTTCTTGAAATTTATTTATTTAAGAACTCACATTTTACATTATCTTATGTTCATAAATTAATTATCATAATGGTACATTGAATTATATGCTATCCATTGCTACACACCTTTGTTTGTCAGATTATAAATACTACCACATATTTATTACATTCTTATATGAAGATAAGATTATATCATAGTATTTTATTATTTTATTATGGTAATAAAAATTATAGTGAAAAGAAAAGATATATAAATTAATTCATACATTGAAGAATATTATTATTGTTTGTTATTATTAGTTTAAGTGTAGTAGAGTATGACATAAAAATCCCTTCTCATGTTTTACTACAGTAATTTTATTTAACTTAGATTAGTTTTATGAACCTGAGATTTTATTGGGCTAAATTATTATGAATAAAAAATTAAGATTTAATTATTAGTTTAATCTTAATAAGTAGGATTTATTAAAGTTGTAAGAATACTATAAGTTTATTTATTTGAAATAGTAATAAGGGGGGGTAGTATTCTTATGCCATTGAGGTAGTATCCTGTGGGATATTGACCCGATATAATCTTTCTTGTCACCTGTATTTTCACTTCCAAGTCTCATGATGATAAATGCTTATTTAATTTATTTTATAAACTGAACCTTATTCTTATTTTTGAATTTGAGCTAGTGGAACATTTAATATTAATGCAGAATATTTTAGTTATTAATTATTTGCATCAAACCAAACATAATCATTAACTGAGCTAACCCCTTTTTATTTTATATTTATATTAACTGGAAGTGAGATGCACAAAGGCATGGTTAGAATATATATATATATATATATATATATATATATATATATATATATATATATATATATATATATATATATATATATATATATATTAAAAAGGTAAGTCAGTCAGTGAAAGGAGAATGCATAGTGTTGGATTTTCAGTAAAGCCAAGTTAGGCATCTTCTATTGTTTGAATTCCTTAGTTCATCAATGTAAATCAAATAGTGTTAAAATTTATTTAGCTGAATAGGATTTGCGCTCGTTTTATTAGTGACTATGCTCCAACCTTAGCTCCAGAGAATTTAAAGAAATTTTATTTCCTGTTGGTTAATGTTATTATAACAATAACCTTAAAGTATTATTTTTTTTTCTTATTACATTGTCAAGATGCATTGTAAAAGTCATAAAGAATGTACATGGTATTTTTTCTTGTTGGAGACTTTAATGCACATTTTAGTACAGATTCATGCTATAAATTCAAATGTTTTATTATTATTGAATTTATGCACCACATTTGGGTTGACAATTACAAAAAGAAATATGGATGCATCCATATATTCAAAAAAATAATATTAAATAAATTAAATTATAGTTGGGAATCTAAAGACTTCACATTATACAAACACAAGCAAGATTGTTGAACAGATCAGAGATTAATACACTACAAATTAAAATAATAGTTGGATTAAAAATAAATACTATTTCAATCATACTCACAATAAAATTGATATTCATTATCTGTTGTGTTTCATGTGAATTGACAGTTTCAAGCTCAAAACAACAGTGATATTAATAAAAATGTGAACACTCAATAAATATAGATGATATGTATGTAGAAAAACATAGTTAATACTGTGCTGGTCATACTGAACTCAACTTCCAGCTGTATATTAGCTTGCCTTGTGAATTTCCACCAAGACTTTTCTGGCTGTACTTGCTTACCATGAGTCAGCCATAGTCCTAGCAGCTTCCAGTCCTATCATGGACATGCCTCATTGTGTAGATGTATCGATAATGACATTAGTAAAAACACCTTCATTGTTGAAAATATTTTCAATTAAGAGCACATTCAGTCATTCAGGTTAGATAATGTTCTCTCCCTCTTGCCTCCAAAAAGGCTGACTATTAGTGAGCAGGTCTGCTACCTTACCAGCAACAATCAGATTCAGAGAGCATCATTGTCTATTGGCTTGTACTAACCAATGGTAGGATTTTATATACATGTTTACACATTGGGCATACTTATTTTATGTTTATGCATTGGGTATCCACATGTTTACACATTGGTTAACAGAAATGAGTGCTCAATCCAATTAGATAAGGAAGCAATCTAGACAAGTCCACTTCTGAAGGCAAGGTCAGATATGACATTCTCTAAATGAATCTACTAAATGTACTAAATTTTAGCAGCTATTAAACACTATTATAACTAATTAGGATCAAGACCAATATACTATTGAAGCAGTATATCATGGATATAAATAAATATATTCTTGAGTTTAATAAAAAGAAAAATTGTGGCTGAGGGTTGCTGACAATGATCCTATTATGAGTAATTTAATTAAAAGCAATCATGGGGCACTTTGTTTTTGGCAAAATGATAGATTAAATGCGGAATTTCATAATATTTAATACAGTAATGCTATTATAGTAAATGAGAGACACTCCCTTCAGTCAACCTTATCATATTACCATTTTGTCGGATAATTAGATGAAGCAGTGTTTTATTTAGTATAGGCATCTACTTTCAAAAAATGATCAATATAAATAACATTTGCCATTCAAATATGCAAATTGCCTATTATGATGCATTTCTTTAATACATGTCACAATTTTATTTCCACCAATAAATGTTATGATCGTGAATATTATGATTTAAGTAGTAGAAAATGCACTAGATATACTTTGCTAATTTTACAATATAAAGCTTACTTCTAATACAGTAATGCGTATATTTTGTTTGTTACATTTTCCAATATATAACTCACTAAATTCTCGAAGTTACATTATAATAATCTATTTAGCATTATATATACTATAACTATAACAAATACTATACCAGCAAGAATTAGTTATATTACTGAACTGAATGGAGAGAAAAAAATGTTTGATAAAAATTCGTAAAGCAGATAAATATATAAACTGCTCTTTGTGTATGTGCGCATATATACGTGTAACTAAAGTAAATTGCCTAAAAGTAAAAGGAACGTTATTTTATGCATTTTGTCATATTATCAAATATTTACTTTCTAACATGTAACAAATCTAACGATAAACTGCACCATATATAAATGAAGAAGGAAAACTTGTTTTAAAGCACTCAAAAAGTTTGAATTGCTAATTTATATATATATAAACATTTTATACGTTTTGAAATTGCCTTTTTTGAATGGAGTTTTAAATAAAATTCCGAACATTTTTATAATAAATTTTAAGGGAAATCTAAAAACGATACTAAGATTTTGAAATCGGTAATATTTTATAAAATTGAAATGTTGGCAGATGGTTTCTTTCATTAACTAAAATAAATAAAAAGAGAGAAAAAAAAATTTTTTTCTTTTGTTTATTTATGTATCATATCATAATATAGTATTTATAAAATTTGTTTCCTCAACACATTGTGAGGGTAGTAAAGAAAATGTTTTCCAAAAAAAAAATAGCACAGGTAAATATTGAGATGTCAAATATTGTCACTAGGTTGAGACATATCCTAGGGTTCGAAAAACATATTGTTAGACAACATCAAATAGGTATAAATAGGTCTGAAGTAAGCAACTATGTGATTATAGTGAATTACAGTACAATCCAGGCATTTTAATTTTAGTTTTATGTCAAGACTTAACTCAAGAAGAACTGTTGCAATAATTCCATTCGGAGGGGAGAAACCACTGCTGCTTTAAGTTGGGTAACCATATTTTGCTGATTGTTTTAAAAATATTTTTCACTACTATTCTTACAGCAGCAAGTGTTGTGATTTTATTTAGGAAAAAAGTATTTACCATGAGTAGCCAGATAATCAAAAACTATATCAGCCAAAATATTCAGTAAATGCAATATGATCCTGAAACTAATACTGAAGTTTGCCAAAATTAGCCAATGATTTGCCTTAATAATGTGATGAAGGAAGAAATAGAAAGTATCATAAAAACTATGCATGAAATAATTATAAAATACACCAAATCTTTTAAAAACTTGTTTTTTATTATTTTGCCACCAAAAATGAAATATATATTAAAATAGATTTCCACAGTTTCAATTATTTCTTCATTTTTTCTATAGACTTTTTCAAGGAACTAAAAATATATAAAAAAAAGAAAAAAAAAATATAAATTTTTTTATAAACAAATAAAAACAAAAATCCTGCCACATACACATACTATTTTGGAAAATATATTCTTTACTTACTATGATTTTTTTTTTCATAACAGCTTTCAACTTTACATTTTCTTTTTAAATGTCATAGCACTGGCCGGGACACGAGCCTGCAACCCGGGCAACTGCCTGCACGTGCAAAGCCGATGCGCTGACCTCTCAACCACCAATGCAAGACAACTTTACATTTTGCTTAAATAAATCTTTTATTGTTACAAAATATAGTTTTTATCATCCTATCTTCAATTAACACATTTTTATATTCCTTTCCTTTTTAAAACAAAACACATTTTTACATTCCTTTCTTTTTAAAAAACAAAACCATTCCATTAAATTTTACAAAACATTTGTTCTCTTCTTTTTTTCTTTTATTTTATAATATCCTATTCAAAACAGGATTTAACATCTTTATATATAAACTTTCTATTTCAAATCTTTCTTTTTGTTTAATTATACATTCTAAAGGAATAATTTTAAAACTAACATGACCAAATTTTTCTTTATGTAAATACAATGCTGAATTTCTGTCTGTCAAATTCTGTTTTAAATCTAGTTTTTAAAAAATTCTTTGTATTTCACACATAAGATATATCTTTACCATTATATTTTAAAAAATTCATATATTTTATACAATAAACAGCTTGCATTATATTTGAAAAATCAACAAAATCTCCTTTATTAATTAAATTATATAAATTACTTTTTTCTTGTATACAGGATAAATACTAAAACCATATCTTTTATTAAATCTATGAAACAAATTTTTTATCTTTTTAAAAATAAAATTTTGAACTTTAAAACCTATAAAAATTGTATCATCACCAAACTTTTTTTAAAATTTTTCTACACTTTTTATTTTATTTAAATTGCTATTTGAAAATATTTTTAATACAACATAGGATAATCATTTAATGAACATTCGTTTTTTATAATATTTAATTCTTCATTTAACAAATTTTTATTAGAACAAATTTTTATTCCTCTTTTTATTCTTTTATTAATAATGTTCATTTTACAATGTTTATCTAAGTCAGAATTCTAATTACTTAATAAACGATGAAAAGTTTTTTTTCTAAAAACTGATGTTTCAAAATTTAAATTATGATCAACACAAATTTTTTTTATTTTTATATCCATATATTCATTACATCCCCCTATTTCTTTTTCCATAGTAAATTTAATATTAATATCTTTACTATTTATATATTTTAAAAAACCTTTTAACATTTTTATAATCTCCTTTAAAAATAGTAAAATAATCATCAATATATCTACAATAAAAAACAAGACCATACCCATTACTAAAATATTTTTTCTCAAAAGTATACATATATATATATATATATATATATATATATATATATATATATATATATATATATATATATATATATATATATCCGCCAGAAAACCACTTAAACAATTTTCCATACATAAACCTTTCTTTTGCATATAAAAACATTCATTATATCTAATAACCAAATCTTTACAACATAAAACCAAAATTTCATACAATAAATTACAATCAATTTTTATTTTATCACCTTTATCTTTTATGTATAAATCCATAACATAATTTATAGCATATTCTGGACAAGTATTTAAATACATATTAACAATATCTAATTTTCCAAATGTAATATTCCTAAATTTATTATTTTTCAAAAATATTTTTAATTTATCTACAAAAATTTTTGAATTATTAATTTTACTTTCATTTTTATTAAAATCTTAATATTTCCTAAAAACATTAATATATATCCATTTTGGGATATTTTCATAATATATACTTTCACATGAAATAATGGGTCTCATTGGAATTCCTTCCTTATGTACCCTTGGTAAACATATAATATTAGCACATTTTACATCTAATCTTCTTAATTGTTTCATTTTAAACTTTTCAATATATCCTTTTTCCTCCATTTCAGTTATTAATTTGTTTACAATTTTATTCTTTTGTTACTTTCATCTTTATTAATTTTAATAAAAAATATCATCTGATCATTTACACATCTTTAAATTATATTCTAACTTCGACATAATAACCATACTACTAGATTTATCTCCCTTTAAAAATGTTAAATCCTTATATTTTATTTTTATATCTTTTATAATTTTCAATTCATTATTATAATCAACATCTTTTTTATATTCAAAATTTCTTTTTATATTATATTATATTTTACTATTAAAAAATTCTAAATCTTTTATCATATTATCTTTAATATTTTTCCATCTATTTTTTTACAACAAATATTCTTTAAAATATTTATTTTTGCATTAACCTCTATAATTTGTTTTTCCATAGTAATTAATCTTCCTTTAGGAACATATTTTAAACCTTTATTTAAAACATTTATTTATTTTTCTTTAAAAACCATATTAGTTAAATTAATAACAAAATTATACTTATTATTACCACTATTATTTTCTTTTTTATTATATATATATATAATTAAGAGTGTGCTAATAGCTCTAAACAAGCTTTTTTATTTTATTTATGATAAATACTACTACAAGCTATATAAAAGTCATGTGACATCTGACTTGTTATTATTACTATTATTATTTTGCTGTTGTGGCTTTGGCTAAATTAAATGGCTAAGCCTACTAATATATGGAGTATCTGAATTAAGTTCAGGCACATATGATTTTTTCAGTTGGAGAGCTGACTTTAAAGACATGTAGATGTCTAAAAGTTTCAGATCTTCTTCTAACAATTAACTTTTAGATAAATGCTTTGCTTGAGTTGGTTTTTTAAATCTAGTGTCCCAACTCCTCACTGAAGAGACCCATAGGTCGAAATTGGTCTGGGGATGGGGACAATCCAAGATAAAAATGATTTGAATGTCTTCTCTTGTAGTAGCATTTATCATAAATAAAAAAAAGCTTGTTTAGAGCTATTAGCATGCTCTTAATTTTACATATTTGTAAGTGCAAGCTATATATAAGTCATGTGACATCTGACTTGTTATTATTAATATATATATATATATATATATATATATATATATATATAGTTTCTATAATAAATATTATTATTATTATATTTATTATTCTTAATCATTAATATTTGAATTTTTTTATAATGTCTATCTGAAATTAGTTTTTCTAAACAAAAACATTTTCCTATAAAAAATTTTTTTCAAAAACAATTCTTCATTAAATGTAATTAATTTTGTTAAATTCCCATAAATATTTTTTATACCATTTAACATCCATTTTTTCTTTTTATATAAATTTATAATATAACCCTTTAAAATATTTCTTTTTAATTTTTTTAAAAACCCCTTATGTAAAATATCTTCAAAAACATTCAGTTTTATAAAATTTGGACAAATATAATTATCATAACAAAAATTTAAAAATTTAATATTCATATTTAACTTAACAATTTTCATTTTATTTTTTAACCATTTATTAATTATTTGTATAGTGTATTTTAAAACTCTTTTATCTAAAATACAACATTTTTATTGGTGTTGAAGATTTTAATTAAGAACTTTGTAATAATAATATAAATTATAATATCAATGGTTTGTTAAAACAATTAAAATGTTGTAGTTTAGATAAAAGGGTTTTAAAATACACTATACAAATAATTAATAAATGGTTAAAATATAAAATCAAAATTGTTAAGTTAAATATAGATATTAAATATTTAAAATTTTGTTATGATAATTATATTTGTCCAAATTTTATAAAACTGAATGTTTTTGAAGATATTTGACTTAAGGGGCTTTTAAAAAAAAATAAGAGCAATTTTAAAGGGTTATATTATAAATTTATATAAAAAGAAAAAAAATGGATGTTAAATGATATAAAAAATATTTATGGGAATTTAACAAAATTAATTACATTTAATGAAGAATGGTTTTAGAAAAAATGTTTTTATAGAAAAATGTTTTTGTTTAGAAAAAAATTTCAGATAGACATTATAAAAAATTCAAATATTAAATATTAAGAATAATAAATGTAATAATAATAATATTTATTATAGAAACTATATATATATATATATATATATATATTAAAATATAAATATCGACCTATTGATATTTACAATATATATATATATATATATATATATAATAAAAATAAAATTATAGTGGTAATAATAAGCATAATTTTGTTATTAATTTAACTAATACGATTTTTAAAGAAGAAGAAATAAATGTTTTAAATAAAGGTTTAAAATATGTTCCTAAAGGAAGATTAATTACTATGGAAAAACAAATTATAGAGGTTAATGCAAAAATGATTATTTTAAAAGATATTTGTTGTAAAAAAATAGATGGAAAAATATTAAAGATAATATGATAAAAATTTTAGAATTTTTTAATAGTAAAATAGAATATAATATAAAAAGAAATTTTAAATATAAAAAAGATGTTGTTGGTTATAATAATGAATTGAAAATTATAAAAGATATAAAAATAAAATATAAGGATTTAACATTTTTAAAGGGAGATAAATCTAGTAGTATTGTTATTATGTCGAAGTTAGAATATAATTTAAAGATGTGTAAATTATTAGATGATATTTTTTTTATTAAAATTAATAAAGATGAAGTAAAAAAAAGAAGAAAATTGTAAACAAATTAATAACTGAAATGGAGGAAAAAGGATATATTGAAAAGTTTAAAATGAAACAATTAAAAAGATTAGATGTAAAATGTGCTAATATTATAGGTTTACCAAAGGTACATAAGGAAGGAATACCAATGAGACCCATTATTTCATGTAAAAATACATATTATGAAAATATCCCAAAATGGATATATATTAATGTTTTTTAGGAAATATGAAGATTTCAATAAAAATGAAAATAAAATTAATAATTCAGAAATTTTTGTAGATAAATTAAAAATAGTTTTGGAAAATAATAAATTTAAGAATATTATATTTGTAAAATTAGATATTGTTAATATGTATTTAAATATTTGTCCAGAAGATGCTACAAATTATGTTATGGATTTATACATAAAAGATAATGGTGATAAATAAAAATTGATTGTAATTTATTGTATGAAATTTGGGTTTTATGTTGTAAAGATTTGGTTTTTAGATATAATGAATGTTTTTATAAGCAAAAGAAAGGTTTATGTATGGGAAATTGTTTAAGTGGTTTTCTGGCACACACACACACACACACACACACACACACACATATATATATATATATATATTTTGAGGAAAAATATTTTGGTAATAGGTATGGTCTTGTTTTTTATTGTAGATATATTGATGATTATTTTACTATTTTTAAAGGAGATTATAAAAATGTTAAAAGGTTTTTAAAATATATAAATAGTAAAGATATTAATATTAAATTTACTATGGAAAAAGAAATATGGGGATGAATTGAATATATGGATATAAAAAAAAAAAATTGTTGATCATAATTTAAATATTAACACATCTGTTTTTAGAAAGAAAACTTTTCATGGATTATTAAGTAATTGGGATTCTGACTTAGATAAACATTGTAAAATAAACATTTTTAATAATAGAATAAAAAGAGGAATAAAAATTTGTTTTTTAATAAAAAAATTTTAAATGAATAATTAAATATTATAAAAAAAGAATGTTTATTAAATGATTACCCTTAGGATGTTGTATTAAATTTTTTTTCAAATAGCAATTTAAACAAAATAAAAAGTGGAAAAAAATTGAAAAAAAAATTTGGTGATGATATAATTTTTATAGGTTTTAAATTTAAAATTTTATTTTTAAAAAGATAAAAAAATTGTTTCATAGATTTAATAAAACATATGGTTTTAGTATTTATCCTGTATAAAAAAAAGTAATTTATATAATTTAATAAATAAAAGAGATTTTGTTGATTTTTCAAATATAATGCAAGCTGTTTATTGTATAAAATGTATGGATTGTTTAACATACAATGGTAAAGATACATCTTCTGTGGGTAATACAAAGAATTTTTTAAAAACTAGATTAAAACAGCATTTTTCAGATAAAAATCAGCATTGCATTTACATAAAGAAAAATTTGGTCATGTCAATTTTAAAATTATTCCTTTAGAATGTATAATTAAACCAAAAGAAAGATTTGAAAAGGAAAGTTTATATATAAAGATGTTAAATCCTGTTTTGAATAGGATATTATAAAAAAAAAGAAAAAAAAGAGAACAAATGTTTTGTAAAATTTAAGGGAATGGTTTTGTTTTTTGAAAAAAAAAGGAATGTAAAAATGTGTTTTGTTTTAAAAAGGAAAGGAATATAAAAATGTGTTAATTGATGATAGGATGATAAAAACTATATTTTGCAACAATAAAAGGTTTATTTAAGCAAAATGTGAAATTGAAAGCTGTTATGAAAAAGAAATCATAGTAAGTAAAGAATATATGATACTTGTGTATAATTCAACCGATGATGTATTACCCTGAAGGCATATCAGTCTAATCTTGTGATTTTTAAGATAACGTCTCCAAGTGATCTGCAGACACATGTAATCGCTAAAATGTGTCCACAGATCACGTGAACATGGTACGTTAAAAATTGCAAGATTAGACTGATATGCCTTCAAGGTAATATGTCATCGGTTGAATTATCCAGGTTACATGCTAAAAAAATATTCAAAAATGAAAAATATGTGATGCAGGTCAGGCAAATACTAAAAAAAAATAAAAAAAATGTACATGCATGCGTCAAAATATTATTCTCAATTTTAAAATACAGCAGCGCGTAGCGCTGGAATTGGCGGGGGGGCCTCCGGACATTGTATTACTCTCATAGCTGTATGATATAATTCAGAAATTAAAAATAAAATTAAAACGTAATTCAATGTAAGTTTGAGAATTGTAGAAATATTAACAAATATTTTTTGTAAATAAGTTTGAGAATTGTAGATATATTAACAAAAACTTTTTGTAAATTTTAAATAAACACCTAAATAAAAAAGATGCGATCTAATGCAAATCTGGTATTAATGGCGTCCAGAAAATGCTGCACTTTTACATGCATTTAGTAATTTTAAAAACGTACTGCATATTGCAAAATTGATTTAAAAAATTATTTCAAATTATTTACACATTAAAAACGTAATGTAGAAATATTAACAAAAAATTTTTGTAAATTTAAAATAAACAAATAAAACATTTTACCCAAATTAATGCCAATCTGGCATTAATGGTGTCCTTGTTATCACATGCATTTGGTAATGTATATTCCAAATTTGTTTTAAAAAAATATTGAAAATTATTTACACATTAAACGTAATTCAATGTAAGTTTCAGAATTGTAGAAATATTAACTAAAAATTTTTGTAAATTTAAAATAAACAGATAAATAAAAAACACTTTACCAGAGAATAAATTATTTACACATTAAACGTAATTCAATGTAAGTTTCAGAATTGTAGAAATATTAACAAAAACTTTTTGTAAATTTAAAATAAACAGATAAATAAAAAACACTTTACCGGAATAAATTATTTACACATTAAACGTAATTCAATGTAAGTTTGAGAATTGTAAAAATATTAACAAAAAATTTTTGTAAATTTAAAATAAACAGATAAATAAAACACTTTACCCGAATTAACAGCTCAAAAAAAGTAACTGTGATGCCGTGGATAGCAAAATTGCAATAGACAGAAAAATCAAAAAATTTCCCAAACCTCTCTATGAATTTTAAATCTCGTGGGTGAAAAAAAAATTGATTCTCTGATGGATTAATCACGCCAGTCACTTGGTTACCATGACAATGTTGTCACGCAAAAATCGTCGATGTCTACCGGAAGGGAAATCGGTAAGTCAAAAACGTCATCGGTTGAATTATACAAAAGTACCGAATATATTTTCCAAAACTGTATGTGTATGTGGCAGGATTTTTGTTTTTATTTGTTTATAAAAAATTTTTATAATTTTGTTTTTCTTTTTTTATATATATTTTTAATTCCTTGAAAAAGACTACAGAAAAAATGAAGAAATAGTCGAAACATTGGAAATCTATTTTAATATATATTTCGCTTTTGGTGGCAAAAAAATAAAAAAACAAGTTTTTAAAAGATTTGGTGTATTTTATAATTATTTTAAAAGTATTTTGACCACTTTTAATAAAGAAAATAAGGTGAAAGAGTTTATTTTTATATATTTTGAACCATGCATGACCTATTACTATTTTATCCTATGTAACAACACCAATAATGCTGGATTTCTGCTCTAATATTACCAGAGCTCAAAGAGAAGAACAATCATTTTTGGAGGAATTAATAGAAAATTGTAAATATATTTAAAAAATGATCTCCATAAAAAACCATGGTTCATAACTGTTTAAATATTTCACTTGGTGAGACCTTATAATTGTCAACGTTATATGTGTTTAAACTTTAATTAAAATTATCTTTTATTTGTATATTTAATATTTTGTATACATATTAATATTATATATATATATATATATATATATATATATATATATATATATATATATATATATATATATATATATATATATATATATATATATATGCAACAATTTTATATTATCTATTTACCTTTTTTATATGTCATTTTTAATAAATTGTCATTTTTATTAAGACATTTAGTTTTTTTTTTATTTAACTCAATTCAAACATTATGCTTTTAATATTCAATATGTAAATAATATTTACAACCTTGAAAAATCATGCAATCTATTGAGAGAAATCCAGATATGATGATTAATTTGCAAATGATGATGATTAGGCATTTATAAGTTTTCCAAAAAATAATTTTTTTAGTTAGAAGGTTTGCAACCTGAAAGTTTCAAATTTTTTAACTTATTGAAACTGAAAAACAAATAAAATTCTTTTGAAAAATTTACAATTATGGTATAAATCATCATTATGATTGGGTTAATATTATATTTCAATTGAATCTTTTTAAAAAGTTTTACTAGCCATTCAACTTTCATATATATTTAAATATTTACTTTTAATCAATATTTACAATACATATTTAAAATATTATTTTATTTGTTGGTTCCTGGTTCAAACCCATTTACCATGATTATATGTATATGAAAAACAAAAAAAACACAAGTTAAAACTTGCTAACGCTTGTATTTATGACAATAGATGGCATTCTACCAAAAACACCATCAAGCGTAAGTTTGTTTACATAAATGTCAGAGCAAGCATTCACTATCTCTAACTTTAGTTCCACCTTCAGATCATGATTTCACTGATGATAGCAAATAGCTTGAAATCATGATCTGAAGGTGGAACTAAAGTTAGAGATAGAGAATGCTTGCTCTGATGTTTATGTAAACAAACTTACGCTTGACGGTGTTTTTGGTAGAACGCCATCTATTGTCATATATATATATATATATATATATATATATATATATCATTACAACTAAGTACCAAAGAACTGATTATTAATAAACTGGAGGTCATTTATTTATTTTAAAGATGAATATTAATTTTCATAGAAGGTGACACATTTTAAATTCTGAAAACAATGAGTCACAAAATGTAAAACTTTTTTTCTCTTAATATGTTATCCTTCATTGTCTCCTCTTTATTTTACCAGATTATCTAGTGCAGTTTGAGAGCAGGAATTATTTGCATGTAATACATATATACCATCACATATATAAATAGTATATATGGTAGCACTGACTGGTCAAGCACTGAGTGCTAATGTATTCAAACCCAAAAATAAATATTTGCTTGAAAACATCAATAATATAACAATCATTCAATATTTTGCAAGATTATTAAATAAATATAGCTACTTAAAGTATTTTTTAAAATAATTATTTTAAGAAATGACTGAGATTCTATTCAAAGACACTGCTTACTATTGCAATGCCAGAATCATGATATTCAGTGAATTTCAGCAAGTTCCAGTGAGATTTGTTTGCTTAACTAGCACCATTGAACTTATTTTTACTATAGCATCAATTATTATTTGAGTATGGTTTATTTATCTATTCTTGTTTACTTCATAGCTAATACATTTTTATTGTTTTCATTAAAAATGTGCAATACAGTATTGTGTTTTTGGACTTGTAATTAACATTTATAAAGTAACATAAATATTTATAATGGAAAAATGTAGCATAATAATAAAAGAAATATTGTTTTCAATATTTATCATAAAAGGTACTAGTGTTGAATATATATTTAAAATATTTTTCCAACTGTCATCACATAAAAAATGAAATAAAAAATGAGCGTTGAGCTACACCAGATACTATTTGACAAAGAACAGTTAGTAATATATATATATATATATGTGTGTGTGTGTGTGTGTGTGGGTGTGTATTTGCATGTATCCATTAAATATTTTAACAATGACTGCTATGGTAAAATAAAATTGTTGTGTGATTGTGAAATTAGAAATGCAAGATTTTGTTTTCTTCATTGGTGGTAATACTGTAGTATAGCACCCCTGCTTAAAAAAATTATATATGTCCAAAGATAGAATGAACAAAAAAAAAACAATGAGGTTAATTTAGCCACCTAATATTAAATAATAATAGAAATAATAAAATAATAATGTTACGAAAACCACTAGTAATATGATATTTATATGATGAATTAGCAATGTCTGTAAAATGCAGTCTAAGAGAAGCCTATATAAATATATGGAAGACAATAAATCTATTTCACTGCATTTACAAAATTGATTATACCCAGTATTTATGACATTAATTGAATTTAAAACACACAAAAAATATATGAATATTGTTAAAAATTTATTAACAAATTTATAAAATTGTATTGTACACACATTACATATATATATATATATATATATATATATATATATATATATATATTAATTCTAATATTTTCACGGATAAAATATGTCATATTATTATTACTATTTGCGGAATATTCCGTGTAGTGAAAAAGCTAAATGCTGACGTTTCAGTACAATATCAAGTACCTTCCTCAGAGCGTCCTCTTTCTCAAATCATAAGAATGCATGTGAGATTTAAAACTGTTTTTATTGTTTTCTTTCTCCTCATATTTAAGTTCTATTGGTTGAGAAGTTTTAAAATTTATTTTCTCTTCCAATAGCTTCTTCCAAATGTTGTTAATCTTCTTTAATTCACACCTTTCATTTATGCTCTTGGGCCTTTTAAAAATCTCTATAGCTTCTCTTAGCAATCTCTGGTCATATTGTTCAATTTTTGCTAAAATATTTGTTTTTTCAAAATTGATATTATGATTTGTTAATTTTATATGAGAATAAATAGCTGATGAATTGGATTTTTCTGAAGAACACATTCTGGCAGTGAGAGAAAAATCCAATTCATCAGCTATTTATTCTCATATAAAATTAACAAATCATGATATCAGTTTTGAAAAACAAATATTTTAGCAAAAATTGAACAATATGACCATGAGATTGCTAAGAGAAGCTATAGAGATTTTTAAAAGGCCCAAGAGCATAAATGAAAGGTGTGAATTAAAGAAGATTAACAACATTTGGAAGAAGCTATTGGAAGAGAAAATAAATTTTAAAACTTCTCAACCAATAGAATTTAAATATGAGGAGAAAGAAAACAATAAAAACGTTTTTAAATCTCACATGCATTCTTATAATTTGAGAAAGAGGATGCTCTGAGGAAGGTACTTGATATTGTACTGAAACGCCAGCATTTAACTTTTTCACTACACGGAATATCCCGCAAATAGTAATAATAATATGACATATATATATATTGAAATGGTAAATCTGATTCAGATTTGCCGTTTCACGGTCTGACCCACCTAATTATTTATTTACTAACATTTTCTTTTTTTTTATTATTCTAAAAAAAAACATTTTTAACTATCCTGAATAAATCCTATAATTTATTTTGGATCATAATTGTACTAACACTTATTCTATTTTATTATTAAAATAAAAAATTCAAATAATTAACTTAGAATTTTTTCAATATATATTTTAGATATACTGTATATGTTTAAAATGCTTTATTTTTAGTTCAAGAATTCAAGATGGCCTTTGTGAAAAGATTTGTACCTCGATAAGAAGTTTAAAATAAATGGTTAAATTAAAAACATTGATAAATGACCAAAATCCATTCACTGTGGAATCTCTATTCATTAATTAGTTAAAAACTAATATAAAATTAGATTGAAATATATTAATCCTTATCGAGGTACAGACTTTCTAAAATTAGAATAAAAACAATTGCTATTGTTTTCTAAAAGATCACCTGAGGCAGCAGGAAGTAAGAGACCAGACAGAGAGTGACCAGAACGAGACAGAGAACAGACAGAGTCATAGAAAGCACGCTATGATGATCGAGGAGTAAAACAGGGTAATCGCTGCTCTTTGCCTCCTGAGACCCAAAATCTTCCATTATGCTGCTTCCAGAACATGCCATCAACTGCCATAAGCCATCAATGTTCACCCAAAGAACTCATCCCGTGGAGCACCAAGGTAGTCATCCAGATTTGACCAAAGTATTATTAGAATGTAAATATAATTTTGTAAAGCTTTAAAATGTTAAAAGTTAATTTTTATTAAGAATCTTTTTTTAACTGTCTTTTTAACCTGTTCTTTTAAATTATTTATAATGTTTTTTCTTTTCATAACTCAAGCTCACAATAATTTTCTAATATTTTTAATTGAATATGAATTTATTTGTTTCATATTAATTTTAGCATGAGATTATTTCATGCTTTGATTTTTTTTTGTATTTCGACAAGCTTCACTCGTGGGGGCTCAGAGTAATTTGCTGAGAGAGCAAACTACGTTTTATTAGAGGGAGTTCAGGAAAGAAGGATTTAATTTTAAAATAAAATAATTTTGATCTATTTTATTTTGCAAGTGAAGTTATGTCGAATATATATATATATATTTCAAATTAAACATGCCGTAATTTCTTTAAACAGTTTTATTATAGATTTCCCAGAATGGGATTCTGTTATTTTATATTTCTGCAATTCAAAACAGAATAAAATATGTTATAGATTTTTGATCTAGTATCAGCGTTACTGGATAGCATCAGTTAATTATCATGCATTTTTTTTAAGTTAGGAAAGAGGGAAGGGGGGATTTTTTCGAGAATTAAATTCCCTTATTTCTATAAGTATGTTTTTTTTTGTATGTTAAATATTTATATAAAGTAGTTGTTTACGCAGGTTGTTCTGTATGCAGTATTAGATCATTTTAAGGCTATTTAATTATAATTCGTTCCTATTTAATAATTATAAGATCTTGGGTTAATTAAGAATTTTTGGAGTCTCATGAACAGACCTAAAACGGTCATAGATTTTGTGATTTGGAGTTAGCTTCCGTTCTTCGCATACGCCTGTAAAATGGACAGCGTGTTTGAGATAGAGTTGGTTTGTCAGCAGAATTCGTAGAGGCGAATTTGAGGACTTTCTGTAATTCCTATCTCCTATCGATACATGGACACGATATGTGGACGTATCGATTTTCCTTTTATTCTTCGTTGGAATAGAGATACGAGTGTCCGTAATCCGGCTCATATTTTTTTACTTACGTTTCTTCTCTCCATTTTGCATTCGTATATTTATTAACCTGACATTATTTTGCTTTTATTTTGCTTATCTAATATGTAAGCCATAGGGAGATGATTCTACCGAATGATCTTCGACCTGAGTAATCGACTGTTTTGTTCGTTTGCGTAATTAGTTAAAATCGTTTGGTTTTGGCTAATTCACGGTATATTTCATTATAAGTATGATTTTAGTTTAAGTCCAACTAAAGTGACTTGTTTGCTTTGATAATTAATTGATAGATTTTTTTAATTATAATCACTTACAGTTTTAAAGTTATTTATAAGCTATGCCAGCAAGGTCCACTAATGTCATAAAACATTAGTTGTTGAAAATCCAAATTATTAATTTTATAAAGATAAATGAAAATCATTTTTTTATATATATATATGTTAATGGAGTAAGACATCAAATTAGTCTTACTACAATCGTCTATTTAATTAATATCTTTTCCAATAGAAATGTTTTTTTAAGTCATTCTTATATATGTGCATTAGGCAGATGTTTAAACCTATCACGGGGAATTTTGAAGTCCGTGGTCATATAATTATGAAATAATTTTTGCTATTTAAAAAAAAAGAGAATAAATGTAAACAAAAGTAAAGATGCATAAACTTCATTAAATAAATTGTACAAACTCAATAATGTCAATGCTGACCGCTAATATAAATAAATTCGTCATGAAATCATATAATTATGAAGTTAATTTAAAGATTGTATTTTTTTTTTTGAGCTTGAGTTTAAACTAATGTAAAATAATTAATGTAGAATGTCTAATGATTTTAAATATATATATAACTAAAACAAACTTCCAGTATTCGCAAATAATTTTATTTACTTTTATTTTAAATAAATTTTGATTTTTAAACATACCTATCAAACAATCACCCAAGTTCTCATTCAAATATAATAAAATCGAATCTCATGCTTTAAGACCCAGCTGCCAGCACAGTGAAAATAAAGGAATTCGATCGTATCGTCAAGAAAGGCTATTGATTAGATCTTTGACCTGCGGATATAGGTAAATAGGGCAGAATTCACGATGTACCTGATTTATCTATCTTGTACATGATCAGACTCGAGGTACTTTACCTGTATTCAGGGGTTTGTTGGATCGATGTGTGTTTTTCGACCGGTACAGTATATATATATGTACTGGTTCACCTAAGGAGTAATATTTCTGAAGACCTACGGTTTTACTAGAAGAGGGGTAACAATTTATATGACCCATAAGACTTTAATTTGGGAAAGACATGTATAAAAATTGTTTATTTAGAGAATAAATTATGATAAAAATTTATTCACAGTTGTATTAGATTATTTGCAAATATAAATCTAAATTTTGGCCTAAAATTATTTACATAAATGGGGTAAAAATTGTAAATTTAAATATAAATCTATTATTATAAAGTGCTGAAAACATTGAAATTATTCAAATGGAAGTCAATCTTTGATGATGCGCTATTTTTTAAATATCATAAATCTCCATGCACTCTCCTGCCTGTAAGAGTTTAAAAAGCTTAAGTGAATCACTTAAATTTAGAGTGTACATTATATATACACCAACTCTTAGAGACTATGCTTAAATCAGGGTTTGAGTCTATTGTGTGCCTGATGTTATAATCAAATATTCAATTGTACAAATCTATTTAATACATCACAAGAGAAAGACAGTATTTCATTTTTAACTATCTCAAGCCCTGATTTAACCATGGTCTGTAAGAGTTGGTGTATATAGAATGTACACACTAAACTTAAGTGATTCACTTAAATTTTTTAAACTCTTACCAGTGGAAGAGTGTGTAGAAATTTATAATATTTAAGAAATAGTGCATTATTAGAGATTGACTTTGATTTGAATAATTGGAAATTTTCAGCACTTTATAATAAAAGGTTTACATTTATAAGCCGTGTTTGTCTAATCATAGATGGTTAAAAATGAGACACTGTTTTTCTCTGGCTTTGGGTTAAATAGATTTGTACAATTGAATATTTGATTATAACATCAGGCACACAATAGATTCAAGTCAAAATGTATGCTCTAAATTTAAGTGATTCATTTAAGTTTTTAAATTCTTACCAGTGGGAGAGTGAGCAGAGATTTATAATATTTAAGAAATAGCACATTATTGGAGATTGACATCCATTTGAATAATTTTAAATGTAATTATATAAATTGTAATGAAACAAAAATAAAAGATAATCCAATGGAATGCAACAGTTGTAGCAGTGAAATCAGGCATGACATTGAGTGTGTAGATATATTCTAATCAACAAACATTTATAAATTGATAAAGATTATGAACACCCTGTGAACTAGATATTTCATTTATAGCAATATGAATCCCACTTCTTTATCCAGTTACAATGATCTTATGGCCTATTGTCAATATGCATTGAACATGATATGAATGAATAAAGTTTTAAATCATAATTTTATTATAAGAATAAAACAATGAATAGATGCAACAAACTCAATGCAACATCCATCATTGACCACCTTTGCATTAACTTCATAGTAAATTAAAGTCTTAAATAAAATTTACAGATCAAATGCACCATGGCAATTGATAATAATACTAGTTTTATTATAGCAAATATATAACATAAAATTATTTAAAACACTAAATAAATAATGATAAAACAATAAATTAATAATTATACAATCCTTCTATATCTTTAGTAATAAATTTTACAACCTTAAAAATTGTATTTTATTTCTGTTAAAATGCAAAATTATATAATACTATATAATATTTCAGTTCTTTTTATTAGAGTTTATTATTATTTACAATAATAATTGCAATACTCAAACATATTTATTAACCCTTGTAGCAGCTGGTACTTCATTGGCCAAGTGAGGTAAAAGTGTAAACTTTTAATTGGTCAAGACACAATCCCAACTGTCAAAATATATTTATCTTTTAATATTGTATTCACTTTAGATTCATTTGTACAAAGTATATTAATAATTTGTCAGGTTATAAAAATTAATGAAAGTTTTATCAAAAATAAATTTTTATTTATTTATTTTAGAAATATTCGATAGCGTCAAATTTAAAAGCGAAAGTTAGTAACAAATTAAAAAGAATTGCTGATGTAAATAATTTCTTTCTCAGTTTTACGTTATGGAAAAATAAATAATTTTTTTGCTAAAATCTTAAATATTTTGACTAAAATCTTAAATATTTTTCTGAAATGGTCTAAAACATTTGTTTATCATTTTCAAAATGAAAATCATAGTATTTTTCTTTCTTTAGGCATTTTTCTTTGTCCTTGACAGCCAATCAGAATGTCCTTGATAGCTACAAGCCAATCACCATCAAGCTTTCTTCTTTCTTCCACCTTTAATGACAGTTTTATTGATTTTTTACTTGTAAAATAATTCAAGAGAGGGCAGCATCTTACAGAACTTTTTATAACATTTTCAATGATGGTAAATTCTACACCGTAGCATTAAAAATGACAGAATTTCAGTGACTTCATATGGACATGAGTCAACTCGTAAAGAACATGCTAAAGATTAACCATTTAAATTATTTTTATTTAAGTATTAAAATTAGAAAATGGAGTAGTAATATATTTTATGAAATATTACCAATATTTAATTCTCCCAAGTGTGATAAACGCATATATATATATATATATATATATATATATATATATATTCTAATTCACCATAATCAATCTTTATTTTCATATTTTGAGCAAATCGATTAAACATTAAGAGGTTAAGAGTTACAAATACCTTGGTCAGATTATTAATACAGATGGAAACATAATGGAGGAAATTAATCATAGAATTAAACTTGGTTGGAGTGCTTTTGGTAGAAATAACTTGATATTAAAAGGAAATATGCCTATGTGTTTGAAAAGAAAGGTTTTTAACAAATGTGTTTTACCAGTTCTTACTTATGGATCTGAGACTTGGACACTTAATAGAAGATCAATACAGAGACTTCAGACCACTCAAAGAAGTATGGAGAGATGTATGTTGGGAGTAACAAGAAGAGATCGAAAATGCAATGTATGGGTAAGAGAACAAACAGGTGTTACTGACCTCATTGAAAAAATTAAAAGATTGAAGTGGAGTTGGGCTGGACATATTGCTAGAAGAGATGATAATAGATGGACAATTGAAATTTTAAACTGGATTCCAAGATATTGTAAAAGACCCAGAAGGAGACCACATAAAAGATGGATGGATGAAATAAGAAAATGTGTAGGGGTGATGTGGAGAAGAGAAGCTAAAGATCGGAGAAGATGGATTAAACTTGGAGAGACCTTCATCGTGCAGTGGATTGATAATGGTTGATAATGATGATATATATATATATCGACTATGCTTCCAATAAAGAAAATAACATATAGCAAAAGTTAATACCTATAATCATAGCCATTTCTTAAATATTTTATATATTTATCAAATGAAAAAGAAAAAAACTAAAATAAGATATTTGTACTTCCATTTTATACTGGGTTGACATATTCTTATATCAATCATTAATTAATATATATATATATATAATATTTGTTAAAAAATATTATTAATTAATATATATATATATAATATTTGTTAAAAAATATTATTGATGTTATAATTTCATATAGAATACTTTTGAAAAATTATATATATATTTTATAATGGATATGTAAAATAATATTACTATATATTCAGTTAACCTAAATGCTTTAATATAGAATAAAAAACTGTCAATTGTCATATCTTTGAGCCCACTGAATAATTTATACCGGAGCTGGCAAAGTGATGATTATTATTATTATTATTATTATTATTATTATTATTATTATTATTATTATTATTATTATTATTATTATTATTATTATTATTATTATTATCATTATTATTATTATTATTATTATTATTATTATTATTATTATTATTATTATTATTATTATTATTATTATTATATAATTAATTTCACTTAATTTCATTTGATATATTGCCTTTTTATTTATTTGTGCATTTTATTGATTTTCTTTTTTATTGGTATTATTTATTTTATTATTATTATTATTATTTTTTAATGCTTATTTAGATTTGTATTACTGTGCAATCTATAATTGGCTAAATGCTGTTGATATGTACATTAAATAAATAAAGAATTGAATTGAATTATTATTATTATTATTATTATTATTATTATTATTATTATTATTATTATTATTATTATTATTATTATTATTATTATTATTATTATTATTATTTTTATTAATATTATTATTATTATTATTATTATTATTATTATTATTATTATTATTATTATTATTATTATTAGCCTTTTCTTCTCAATCATCTTTTTTAGATTCATCAATTGCTGATTCAGATCATTCTTCTGTAAATGCTATAGTTGGTCAGCTTATTCCTGATAAAGATGGTATTTCAGATGTTACCTTTTGTCATGGTTGTTCTTTGATTATTTCTGATATGGCCATGAGGATTAAGTGTTCTGGTCAATGTCAGAAGCATTTTCATTTGTCTTGTACTAAGCTGTCTAAATCTGATGCTATTATTTTTCAAACAATTGGTAATGGATTTTTTAAATGTCAGGCTTGTAATAATATAACTTTAAATATGAAGTTTCCAGGTGTTGATAATGAACTTCTTGATGAATTGGTAATAGATAATGACTCAACAGAGTCATTGGTCAATAACATCATGGTTTTAGATTCTGAAGACAATGAGTGTAACTTGGTCAAACCTATGATCTCTGAGGGTCATATTACTAAGGAAAATTCAGATTTGATAATAGTGTCTTCTTCTGATAATACTTCAGTTCAGATTGCTAGGGAAGATTCTCATGATTCTAGTGAATTAAATAATATTTCTAAATCTAATACTAGATTATCAGATGTTGTGGAGACAGGTGTTAATTCTACTATTGCATCCACAGGAATGTTTGAGTCTTTTACTGTTGATTTAAACTGCATAGATAAATGTGTTAATGATATCATTTCACAACCTGAACATTTTACTTTAGAGGTTTTACAATCTTATTCTATGTCTCTAATTCATTCTCTAATTATTAAGATGTCTCAACTTTGTAATAAATCATTGAATTGTTCTTCTAATTTTAGCAAAGGTATTCAATGCTCTCTTCCTTCTGTCAAGTCAACTTGTTTTTCCAAAGTGAGTTCACATAAAACCAGAATATTTTACAATAAAAATTTTCATAATAAATATCATGAAAAACATGATACTAGTAATAATATTAGTTTATATGCTAGCAAGAGTTACAATAATATAAAAAATGTTGTACACCATAATACTGGTTCAGAGTCTCAATCATTTGTTGAGAAAGATAAAACTTGTTATGAGACTGGAGTGAAAGATCTAGGTTCTTCTATAAATCATAGGGATGATTTACTTTTCAAAAAACACATTAAAAGAAAGAATGATTTTGGGCAGAATATTTCTAAAGAGAATGAGGAACTTGGGCTTAAAGGTCCAATTTCTTATAGAGGTCCTAATAATTCTAATGCATCTTATAAATGGTGGCCTTACAGTTCTGTTTCATCAATATATTCTTCTAATACCTCTTCTCCTTTTCAGCAATTTTCTAATAGAAAATTATCAGTTAGGCAGCTTGGTAAACAGGATAGTTTACCCCATAATTTTAGACTATATTCAAATAAATTTTTTAATAAAAAATTTAATAATTATACTTCTAATTTTGGACAGGATATTTCTAAAGATAGTGAAAAACTTAGGTTTAAAGATCCAATTTCTTATAGAAGTCCTAATAATAGTAACGGTTCATTATTAATTAAGGATAATGATAAATATTATAAATATTTGGTATCAAATTTGCCAGTAGATGCTAATTCTTCTGATGTACAGAGATTTTTGGAAGACAAACTTCAGGTTAAGATCATATGTATTAAGATTAATATGTTTAATTCTAATATTAGTAGTTTTTTTGTTTCAATTCCCAAACATAAGCATTTGGAGTTTATTTCGAATCATTTATGGCCTTGCGGTACTACATTAAAAATTTTTTATGGTTCTTTGGCTAGTTCATTAATACTTTCTGATTAATTTCTTTTGCCCATATCGTCCTTTATTAACATTTTTTTTTTCTCTCTTGATTATTGTTTGTTTTTATATATATTTTTTGATATTATGTTTGGAATTTATTGTTTTTATATAAACATTCGTGGGATGAGAACTAATACTGCAAAAATTAAGCAATTCTTCAGTTCTGAAAATTTTGATATTGTTTTTATTTCAGAAACTTGGCTTACTCAACACATTTCAGATGATGTTTTTATGGACAATAGATATAAAGTACTTCGAACAGATAGATCTTCTGATGTTGCTTCCAAGGGTGGAGGCACGCTCATTGCTTTTAAATGTAATTTTATACATAAGTATATTCCTATTTCATCATCATCTTGTGAAGCTACATGGTGTGAAATAAGTTTGAAAAATAGTGTCAAAGTTCTTTTGGGTACCATCTACATAAAACCAACATTATCCTTTTTAGAGTTTAATGAGTTTCTTTCTATTCTTGAAGATTTTTTAATCAAATATGAATCATATATACTTATTACTGGTGATTTTAATATTCCTGATTTATATTTAGGTACTACTATCATAGATTCAGTCTCTTTTTCACCTAAAGCATTGAGAATGATTTGTTTTTGCAATTTGTTAAATTTAAAACAATTTAATCCATACACCAATTTTAATGATCACACATTGGATTATATTCTTAGTAATTTTCCTACAATTGAATGTTTAACTACTACTTCTCTTCCTTTTTCCATTGATTTGCATCATCCTCCCTTAGAATTTTATATTAATATTAAATTTAATAGACTTTGTCCTTTTAAAATTATGAAGAGAAACTACAAAAAAGGAAATTATTTGGGTCTTTGTTTACAATTATCTAATTTTAACTGGGAAAAATTGTATTCTTCATCTGATGGAGATTTCTGTATGAAGTTTTTTGAACAATCATTTAGTGAACTAATTGACAAATACATTCCTAAAGAAAAAATTTTAACTAACCATTTTCCTCTCTGGTTTTCAGTTTCTCTTAAAGAAATTATTAAAAGGAAATCATTTCATCATCGTAAATATTGGAAAACTAAGAACTTAAATTATTATAACAATTTTATTAATTATAGAAGATTGTCTAAGGTTATATATTATAGAGATTTTCAAAAATTTATACAAAACACTGAAAATCATATTTCTGATAATCCTTTGCAATTTTGGTCTCTGGTTAAGGTTTTAGGTATTAAAAAAAAATTACAGAGTAATAATTCTAATCTAGCTGCAGATGATTTTTCTCATTATTTCTCAGAGCTTTTTAAACAATCTCAGTCTTTTACTAATTTAACTGAAAATAATGATCTAGTTGAAGAAAGAATAACATGTGATTCATTTATTGAATCTGATGTTGTTTTTGCTATTGGGCAGCTTAAATTACATTCTAGTGTGGGCCTTGACAATATTCCAGCTTTCATTTATAAAGGATGTGCTGAATACATTGCTTCTCCTCTTTTGCATATTTTTAATTGCTCTTTAGCAAATGGTACTTTTCCTACATCCCTTAAAATTGCTAAAGTTGTTCCTATTTTTAAGAAAGGATCTAGAGATTTGGTAAGTGACTATAGGCCTATTTCAATTCTACACACTGTTGCTCGAATATTTGAAAGATGTTTATATAATAAAATTATCTTGGATGTCTCTAAGGTTTTGGCACCAGAGCAGCATGGATTTTTGCCTAATAGGTCCATTGAGACAAATTTGCTAACTATTTTTGATCACATTTCAAATTCAATTGAGAATCAATCTAGGTTAGATGTTGTTTATTTTGACATGTCCAGGGCTTTTGATAGAGTTAATCATAAAATTCTTCTTAAGAAGCTTTGTAGGTTAGGTTTTTCCAAATTATTAATTAATTGGTTTAACTCTTTTCTTAAGGATAGAATGTCTTGTGTGAGGTTTAATAATAAATTGTCATTACCATATTATTGCTTCACTGGGGTGCCTCAAGGCAGTGTTCTTGCACCTTTATTATTTAATGTATACATTGATGACCTAAAAACATGCATTAAATTTTCACATCTTCTATGTTATGCAGATGATTGCAAAATTTTTAGGCATATTTATTCTACTAATGACTGTTTTTTACTTCAAAGTGATATAGATAATTTCTTGAATTGGTGCAAAGGTAATTATATAGATATAAATATGGATAAGTGCTCCATTGTCTCTTACTCTAGAAAATCTGAAATTTTAAGGTTTTCCTACTATATTGGTGATTCTAAAATTATAACAAATGATCATCAAAAAGATCTAGGAATAATATTTTCCAATAATGGGTCTTTTCATAATCACATTAATTTTATGGTGAATAAATCTCTTAAAATTATAGGAGCTATTTACAGATATGGAAAAGCATTTAATAAATTTAAAAAGATTAAACTTTTTATATCCTTAGTTCTTCCCATCTTGGAGTATGGTTCAATTATATGGAGCCCTCATAACAGTACAGATATCATAAGAATTCAGTCTGTTTTTGACAAATTTGCAAAATTGAATAGTTTAGGTAATGAACACTATATTGATTTACTGCTGAGACGAAAAACAAGAGATCTCAAGCTTTTTCATAAATTTATTTCCCAGAATATTTCTGTATCTAATTTGCTTTCTAATTTAGGTATTAAGAAACAGAATTATAATACTCGTACTCACAATATTTTTGAACTGAAAATTTGTAAATCTGATGTATTAAGATTTTCCCTTTTTTTTCGTTTACCTAGAACTTATAACAAAGATTTTGGTAATGATGATGTTTTTAATCTGAATTTTAAACAATTCACTAAGGTCCTCATAAAAAAATATTATCCTTAATTTCATGTGATATATTGCCCTTTTAATTATTTGTGCATTTTATTGTTTTTCTATTTTATTGGTATTTTTTTTTTTTTTTATTTTGTTTTGTATTTTTAATGCTTATTTAGATTTATATATGATAATGAAATTACTGTGCAATCTATAATTGGCTAAATGCTGTTGATATGTACATTAAATAAAGAATTGAATTGAATTGAATTGAATTATTATTATTATTATTATTATTATTATTATTATTATTATTATTATTATTATTATTATTATTATTATTATTATTATTATTATTATTATTATTATTATTATTATTATTATTATTATTATTATTATTATTATTATTATTATTATTATTATTATTATTATTATTATTATTATTATTATTATTATTATTATTATTATTATTATTATTATTATTATTATTATTATTATTATTATTATTATTATTATTATTATTATTATTATTATTATTATTATTATTATTATTATTATTATTATTATTATTATTATTATTATTATTATTATTATTATTATTATTATTATTATTATTATTATTATTATTATTATTATTATTATTATTATTATTATTATTATTATTATTATTATTATTATTATTATTATTATTATTATTATTATTATTATTATTTTATTATTATTTTTTATTATTATTATTATTTTATTATTTTATTTTATTATTATTATTATTATTATTATTATTATTATTATTATTATTATTATTATTATGTTTCAAAAAAGGAAGTTTATTAATCAAAGAAATACAGAGGTTTTTACATTGATTTTACATTGATTTTTTTACAGTGATTTTTTCCATTGGTTTTATATACAAGCATTTTTATAGTCTTTGGTTACATGTTTTCAATAAAAAGTTATCTAATTTTTACATAAAAAATTATTTATTGTAGAGAAAGGAAAAAAAATGTTTTTTTATTTCCGTATTTATTGTTATTGAATTTTCAGTGTTCTTGAATTTTTGGTGCTTATAGCATTGATTGTTGTTTGATAAGAGACCATGTAGCTGCATAAATATGGGGATTTGCTATTGTCTTGTCTCTATTCCGTATTTGGTTTCGTTTGTTGTAGAAGGTGGATGGATGCCTTCTGGAGTTGTTTCCCATTAGATATATACACCTGGTACACCAAAAAGCATATAATACAAAAGTTGCTGCCCTAATGCTGGGTATTGATCTGCCTTGAAAAACCTTGATTATTTGATAAATGGTCAGGTTTTGCTGGTGATATATTGCACTCATCATTGTTCTTACATTGTGTAATACACTACATTGATACAGTAGGGGTTGTAGGGTCTCTTCAGCCTTGTGGCATAGTCCACAAAAAGGTCTATTGAAACATACATCCTCTTATGGTGTAAGAAGTATGTTGTTGGTATTGCGATGAGATTTACTTTTAGAATGAAATCAAAAAATTTGGGTTCTAGTGACCACTTTTTGTATTCATGTAGTAATTTTCTGTTGTTTATTCCGAATATTGTGTTATCATTGTTTAGGTCTCTTTCCTGTTGAATTTGTTCATGAATGTTCCAATATGAATATTTGTGTGTATATTGCTCTGTTCTATTAAAAGTTGTTTTATATTGATGGATGATTGATGATATATATATATATATATATATAGTCCTGTTGGGGGTGGTTTGTCAGTTGGAGTAATTTGAATTTAGCATTTAAGTTTTGGAAATTGATTCATAATGGAAATTACTAGATTACTTAATTTTTGTGTATAAAAATGTCAATATTGTGCAAACCTAGACCATTTTTAATAAGGGGTTGATTTAGTCTTTTTGTTGATATTGCAACCACTTTTTTTGATCATAAAAGTTGGTTTCAGATGTTTTTAATCTTTGCTTTGAAAGCTTTTGAGAATTTTATTATTGGTAAATAATATGTTATTTTTGTCATTAGGTGTTGATTTATTAGCTGGACCTTAGAATATATAGAGAGATATGTTTTGATAGGGAGGTGACAATGCCTTGTGCTTCTTCTTTTAATTTATTTTGTATTAAACACCTCATTCCAGTTATTCCCAGATGAAACAGGAATCCTAAAAAATGCATTGGTTTTGCTTTGTAAATGAACGTGCATGGTTTTCCGGTAAACATAGACCAAGCAGTAGTCTTTTCTGGATTAAAATTCAATTTGTATTGTTGCATATATTCTTTAAGAATTTCTTGTAATTGTGGTAATTGTTTTTTTGAATTGAGAAAAACAGTGATGTCATCCATGTAAGCCAAGCAAGCTATATATTGTGTAATGCTGGGTACTTGAATGCCAGTAAATGTTTTTTGGATTTTTTCTATTAAAGGGTTAATATATAGAATAAATAACAGTGAACTGAGAGGAGAGCCTTGGGATATGGATTGGGTGGGAACAAATGATGAAGAATTTTTTCCATTTAATATGTGTATTTCTCTGTTGAGAAGTAGATTTGCAATGATGTACAGATGTGTCTTGGGGATAGCTGTATTTCTAAGCATGTCTAGCAATATGGAAATGTCTATTCCATCAAAGCTCCCTCGATATCTAGTTGAATTGCTATTGGACTATTTTTTTTCTCTTTTGTTGAATCCAGGATTGCTTTGAATAATGCTGCTGCTTGAATTGTGGATGAGTTCCTTTTGGCAAATTGAACTTCTGATATCAGTGGCATTATATGTGTTTCTATTGTTTCTTTTATTATTTTTTCAAGAATTTTTATTGGCAAAGATTCCATGGAAATTGGTCTGAGTTCTGTGAGGGATGGGGTAGTTTTAGCTTTTTTGTTGAATGGCACTATTGCAATGGGATGAACTCCCTCCACATCCTGAATTTCTTGAGATAAGTGGTTTGCTAGGTTGCACAGATATTGTGTTGTGTATTTACTTAGGTGTTTTAGTATGAATAATGGTATTCCAGGACTTCCTGGATGGCATGCATTTGGTATTGTATTTAGTTTAGCCAGGAAGTCATTTGTTATGAAAGGTTTTTGTGTTTCTGCTTGTCCAAATAGCTTGGAGTGTAATTTAAGTGGTGTTTTAGATTGGAGTTTGGTTTTAAAATGCTCAAAAATAGGAAGGATCATATTGTGTCCTGTATATGTGCCATCTTTTGTTTCTATTGCCATTGGAACTTTGATGATTGGTGGGTTTCCCAGTGCCCATTTAATGTAATCACTGGTCCATGTATATGGTTGGGTTATGCATATTTTGCTTTTTTTGATTCTCAAATGTTCTTTTAGTGTTTCACATGTTTTGTTGTATGTACTTGTTAGACCATGTATATACTGCTGTGTTTGATGTGATGGTGTAATCATAGTTATTCGTTTATGAATTTCATTTGCAAGTGTCAACAATTTGGATGGTGGTGGTTGATTTTTTGTCACATGTGAGATATTAAATGATAAAATGTTTATGTATGCCAGATATTGTTGTATGGCATTGAGATTCATATCTTTTATTTTGTTTAGCATTATGTATGTTTCTGAGAAAACAAATTCTGGTGTGGTTGTTGGAAGTAGTACTCTGATTGTTTTTGTTAGTGGGAGAAGTGATGTCTGCATTTGCGTAAGGTTTAGTGATACTATTTGTGCTGAATGGTCTGAGAAAGCTGAGGGGTTTAATTTTATTGCTATCTGGTGGTGCAGCATCGGGGAGTAGAAGCATAGATCGATGAGTGATGAATGGTGACCATTGTGAAAAGATATTGTATTCATAGGTAGGAAGCCTTCACCACTCATCAGCGGTATGGATATTTGGTGAAGCCATTTTTCTATGAATTTCTGATATGACATGTTGCAATCACCTATCAATATTGTTGGGTTTGCTGTACTTGCAAGTATCGAGTTCATGTTCATTATTATAGTGTTAATTCAGCTATCTTGAATAGGCAGGTAAACCAAAATTATATTGAGGTTTATAGTTTTATGTTGAAAAGTTGTAATTAGTAAGTTAGCATCTATGAATATAATTTTGAAAGCTATGAAAGGGCAGTTCGTTGAAATAAGAATGCCTGTGCCTGCAGAAGGTGATGAAGAGTCTCTGGAACAGGCACAGAAACCTTCTTTGGTTAAATGTTTTGCTGGGTCAATTTGTGATCCAGCATAGATTTTTGTCTCCATTAATCCAAGTATATGCGGTTGTGTAAGTGAAAACCATTGTTTAAGCTTTGTAATTTTTTGGGTCGAGTTTAAACCCCTAACATTTAATGCACCAATTTTTAACTTCATTAAATTGGTGTTTGGTGGTTACATTTATTTTCAGGTTTTGAATTGAGAAAAAGTTGTTCTAGAGTGTCTTCATAATTTCGTTCTGTTTCTTCATCTATTGAGTTATTTGATTGATTATCTCATATTGTGTCACTATCATTTTCTTCAGTTTTAGCTCTCTTGGCTGTCCTATTCTTTTTTGGTGGCCAGCCTGGTTTTCTATTTGGAGGTGTGGTATTTTTTGGTATTTGTGGAAGGCATGGTATAGTTAAGTCCATAATAGCCTCAGATGTTTTATTTATAATTCTTGTTCTTTGTATGTGCTGTGTTTGTGCTGTTTCCTCATTGCTATTGCTATCTATTTCATTGGTGTTTTCTATCGATTCCATTGTATAATTTTGTTTTCTTTCTTGATTCAGTTCTTTATCATTTATTTTTGTTTTAACAGTTAAATCCAAAATGTGATCATCTCCAGTTATGCTTTTGTTGTTTGGTTCCTCTAATTGTTGGTTTTTTATGCTCTCTTGTGTTTCCATTTTTTCTTGAATAGATGTTTGGATCACTTGATTGTTGTTTGTAGTTAATTGGGGTTTGCTTTTGTCTGTGTTATTTTTTTGTTTTTTATTTTTGCTACAGTTTGCTGCAAAGTGACCATGCTCTCCATAGATGAAGCATTGTGGTCCTAAGCCATATATATATATATATATATATATATATATATATATATATATATATATATATATATATATATATATATATATATATATATATATATATATATATAATTTCTTCTTGGTCTATGATTTGTGTGGGGATATTCTCTGGTGCTATTGCTTCATTGAGCTTCATTTTAAAAGTAAAACTATTACTGCACACTGGAATAGGTGTATCAGTAAGTAAAATAGGTTTTAAATATAATACTTTGCCAAATGCTTTCATCATATTTTGAAAGTCATTTATATTATAGCCAAAATAAGTATTTTAATAGTGCCTGTAATAAAGTTTTTAAGGTTTAGATCTACAACTATTAAAGCATAATTTCCTATTGTTTTGATCTGAGTTAAAAATTTATTTTTTTGATAATCTTCAAAGAATTCTAATGCCAAATATCTAGAGTTGGAGTGTTCCCCTATGCTTGAAATTGTTTCCCAACTCCCATTTGCTGTTATAGCTTCATATAACATTTTTCTTGGGAATTTGTAAAGCGTTAGGTTTTTATCAGTCGCAGCCAGGACAATCGATCTGTTTGAAAAAAAAAAAATTAAATGTGTTGAAAAGCTTATTTGGTATTGTATTGTTAAATTCAGTGTTTATTGTTATTAATTCTTCCTGAGACCAAATAGTCGATGGGGGCTCAGAGTTGTTTTCATAAACTAGATTTAGTTCATTCATATCATCGTTGGTTACTCTTCGAAATCTACTAGCTGCAATCGAGTTTGAGTGAGTTGTTATAACTTTATTTTGAAAAGTAGATTTTGTTACATTAGCATAAGTTTTTAAACTATTGTTGATGTTTCCTTCGTTGGAGTTTATATTGACACCATTCACATTTGAATTTTTTAGCTGTGCCGCCGCCATATTTGATATATATTTGACGATTTTCAGTCTGTGTATTTACGTTGTTTTTTTTTTTTTTTATTCTTAATATTTTCTTTTTAAATACATTTTTTTTTTAAACTTATATTTAAAATATTTTTGGTTAAAAGTGTAAAAAAATGAATTACCTTTGAGTTTTCTGAATTTTTAAACGTTTTTTATTTAGAGGTTCGTTGGCATGTTGTACTCGCTGCACAGCAGGACCGCAGATCTATTATTATTATTATTATTATTATTATTATTATTATTATTATTATTATTATTATTATTATTATTATTATTATTATTATTATTATTATTATTATTATTATTATTATTATTATTATTATTATTATTATTATTATTATTATTATTATTATTATTATTATTATTATTATTATTATTATTATTATTTCCTGGCAATTTGTCTAGTGCTAAATGTACAATTGATCATATCTCTAGGGAAGATGTTATTGTAGCTATTAGGAGGCTTAAGACTCACTCTAGTTTAGGATATAATATTCCTTCTTTTATTTATAATGGGCTATCCAAATTTATTGCAGTACCTCTTGCCTTTGTTTTTAATCTATCTCTTAATTCTTGTACTTTTCTTAGTGTTTTGAAATGTGCTAAAATGATTCCAATCTTTAAAAATGGTCAACGAGATTGTGTTTCTAATTATAGACCAATTTTTGTTCTGCATACCATTGCACGAATTTTTGAGAGATGTATTTATAATAAAATTATTTCAGATGTGGGTAAGACAATTTCTTTATCTCAACATGGTTTTAGTTCTAATAGATCAATTGATAGTAATCTACTGACAATTTATGATCATATAGCTCATGCTATTGAGGATCTTCAAAGACTAGATGTTATTTATTTTGATTTATCAAAAGCCTTTGATAAAGTTGATCACAGTATCTTACTTCATAAATTACATAAAATAGGATTTTCTAATAAACTTGTATATTGGTTTCAATCATTTCTGTGTAGACGTACACCATATATTAAATTCAATAATAAAGTTTTATTTTATTTTGAATGCAATTTAGGTGTTCTGCAGGGTAGTATTTTAGCACCCATGCTGTTTAATGTTTACATTAGTGATCTTAAGGATTGCTTGAGAGATTCATTTCTGTTAAGCTATGCTGATGACTGTAAGATTTTTAGAAGAATTATATCAGTTAATGATTGTGTTCTCCTTCAGAAGGATATTGATAACTTTAGTGATTGGTGTGAGTAAAATAATATGACAGTTAATTTTGATAAATGCTCCTTTGTTTCTTATTCCAAAAAATCTGAAGTTTTACAATTTTGTTATTCTCATAAAATTATTTTAGTTAAATGCCAAAAAGATCTTGGAATTATGTTTTTTTGTAATGGATCTTTTATTCCTCATCTTGAAATGATTGTTGGTAAGGCTTTTAAGATTATGGGTGCCATTCTTGGACATGATTATCAGTTCAGTAATGATACTAAACGGAAATTGTTTTTTTCATTGGTTCTTCCTATTATTGAATATGGTTCAATAATTTGGAACTCTAGTAATTTGCAAGGATGTAACTTGTTGCAGTCTATTTCAAAGAAATTTTTCAAATATGTTTTTGGGAGAGAAAAATGATTAATCTTTCATCTAGATAAAAGTATAGGGATTTGAAATATTTTTATAAAATTGTTAATAAACAAGTTATTTTATCAGATATAGTTTCAACTATCTCAATTAGGTCTTTGAGTTATGATACTAGGTCTACTTATGTATATCAGATTCAAACATGTCGTTATAATATTCTTAAATTTTCTCCTTTATTTAGGTTACCCTCTATATAATCAGATTGGGAGTAACCTTAATCTGTGTGATATTGATTATAAAAAATTTTGTAATCTTATTAAACTGAAATGTTATGTTTGATTTTGTCTTTTAAATTTTACTTTATTATGTATACATTCATATTTTTATTTTATGCTATATGTTTTATTTTCACTTTTATTGTATGTGCAAACTGTAATTGGCTTTATGCTATTGTTTAGCACTTAAATAAATGAATTGAATTGAATTGAATTATTACGCCACACAGCAATTTAATTTTTGGAAAACAACAAAGAATTATATGTAAAAACAAGTTTCATTTAACTTGTATAAACTTTTATTTAATAGATTTGCCAAAAAATGTGGATGGATTACTCGATTATATATGCGAAAAATGTTTGTATTTAAATACTAATGAAATAGTTGAAATGGAGGATTGTGCTCAATTTTTGAAAACACCGTCTGGACAAATTGATTTGGAAAAATTGAAAACTACAATAGGACAAAATCGACTAGGAAAAAGATATTAATCTTGAAGTAGGAGGTAATAGTAATAATAAATCAACAAAAGTTGATTTAGAAATTATAAATAATGAAAAGAAAACATTAACAATAATGGATACTAATTGTTTACCTTGTCAGGAAACGTTCATTTTAGTGCAAAGCATTTTCACTATTGTTACTGAATTATCTACTGAAATTAGATTATTAAAAAAAGAAAATATTAAAGTGAAAAATATTTTATTGAATAAGAAAATGTTTGATAATGGTTTGGATATTAATAATGATATTATGGAAGCTAAAATTATTAATGAAAATTACATTGCTAAAAATAGTCATGCTGGAGATTTTATTGCTGTGGATTCTGATTTTCCCCTCTTATTTATGGAGAGCGGAAATGCTGAGAAAACAATGGTTAAATCTCAAAAGTCATTAGACAAATCTAGCTATAAGTTAAATAAACAAAAAATTAAAGTGTTTAAAGTTGATAAACAAGGAAATAAAATAAATCAATCTTCAGATAATGGCGTTTTGAATTCTACTATATCCATTAGATCTAATGAATCAGTGCAGATTTATTCTGAAGATAAGACGTTAAACAAGTCATATACATCTTGTTTAAAAAATAATACTAATGAAAAAAATGAAGGCATCAAAACTGTAGTTTATATAAAAAAATAAACAAAAAAATGTTAAAAATTTAAATATTACCCCTGTTATAGGCAGTCAAGCCAATTATGTTTTAAAAGCAGTTAAAATCCAAATGAAATTTAAAATGTTCTTGACAAGAATGAATAATGAAACTACGGCGCAAAATATTATTGAATATTTATTAAATATGTTGCATGTTAATCCTGTATCTATAAATTAAATACTAAATCCAAAAAATATTCTTCTTTTTATTTGTCTGTACATGAATGTGATATAGATAAAGTGAATACAGGAGATATTTGGCCTGATCAGGCTATAATATACCATTTCTATGGAAATTTGAAATCTTTACGAGGTAATGTTGATGACATCATGCAGGATGATATAGCAATAAATTATAATAATGTTGCTGAAAAAGTAAATGAAAATATTTTACTGGATGATTATGATAGTGAGAATAGTAGGCAAGCAAAAGATATAAATGTAGAAGAGACTTCTATTAAGTTATGTAATAAATAGCAGTCATTGCATTGTTATTATCAAAATGTACATGGACATAGAACTAAGACAATTGAGTTTAAGTCTGAACTGTTATTACATGAATATGATATTATTATTTTAACTGAGACTTGGTTAAATGGTGGTATTAGTAATCTAAATATATTTGATAATAGGTACTGCTTATACAGATGTGATAGAAAATATATAAATATAACAAGAGGTGGAGGTACATTGATTGGAGTTCAAAAATGTATTAGGCACACTCAAATTATTATTAATGATGATAATATTGAATCCTGTTGGGTTGAAATAGATCTAAGTAGTAAAAAGAAAATATTATTGTGTACTATATATTTTAGACCTACTCTCTTATATAATGAAATGGATACATTTTTTGACAAAGGTTGAAGATATTTTAGTGAAATACAAATATGATGTTATTATAGTGGGTGATTTCAATGAACCGGATTATTTGATTTGTAATAATGAGGTTGTTGGTAAAAATAACAAACTATTTAGAATAAACATTTTTGTTAAATTAATCAAATTAAATCAGTTTAATAGGTTTACTAATGATAAGGGTAAAATACTTGACCTATTATTTAGTATCATTGATTTTTAAAATGTAATTTGGCAGATCAGGCTCTTATACCTCCTGATTCTTATCATCCATTTTTGGAATTAAATAGATTAATCATTTGAGCATATAAAATCTGTTAGTAGTATGTTCAAAGATTATAGACATGGTAATTATTATGGTCTATATAAAGCCTTGGAGAATACTAACTGGAATATAATTTTTGTAGAAAATGATCCAAATGAAGCTGTAAGTAAGTTTATTAATATAATTCAAAATTGTTTGGATTATTATATTCCTGTTAGATGTTCACAACATAATAATAAATATCCTAAATTATTTTCTAAAGAATTATGTAAGGAACTTAATAGGAAACATAAGCACCATAAATTATATAAATTAGCCAATGATAAAGAATTATATAAGAAATTTAGTGCATTGTATGTTTATACAAAAAATATTATGAAAAGAGTTATGATAATCATTTAAATAGCAATGGTAATGGTTTTAAACACAATCCACAAATGTTTTGGAATTATATTAAAAATTTAAATATTGTTGGGAATAAAAATTACAAAAATAATTGAATACAGCCTTCTATGAATAAATTAGTTAGTCATTTTACAAATATGTACTCAAATGTTACTGATAGTGATGTGATTAATATTGAGTTTGATAATAAAAGAAGTTGGAATATTGATGTAGATACAATTAATATTACTGATGTGCTTAATGCCATAAACAAACTTAAATCTAAATCATCTATGGGATATGATAATATTCCTAATTTTATTATTAAGGGTTGTGCAGACTGTTTGGTAATTTCATTGCATTATATAATTAATTTGTCTATTGAAAAATGCATTGTTCCTGATATATTTAAAATCTCTAAGATTGTGCCTATTTATAAAAAGGGAGATAGAACTGATCCAGGTAATTATAGACCTATCTCAGTACTGTCTTCATTTGCTAGGATTTATGAAAGACATATTTATAATAACATTATTACAGATATGATTAAGGTCTTGCCTAATTATCAACATGGTTTTGTACCTGTAAAGTCTGTTGATACTAATTTAATGGTAATATCTGATCATATTGCTCATTCTCTTTCTGAACAGAAGCAAGTTGATGTTATTTATTTTGATATGTCACAAGCATTTGACAATGTGACACATAATCATCTAATATATACACTTAAATTAATGGGAATTAGTTCTCATTTAATTGCATGGTTTATTAGTTATTTGGAAAATAGATGCTCCTACATTTATATGGATAAAGTTAACTCTATGCTATTCAGTAATAAAATTGGGGTACCTAAGGGTGGAATATTAGCACCTTTACTTTTTAATGTTTTCATGTTTGATCTTGATCAAAATATTAAAAAAAGTATGATACTTACCTATGCAGATGATTGTAAATTATTTAAAAGAATTAGTACATATGATGATCATACTGATCTTCAAAAAGATATTATTTATTTCAAAAAATGGTGTAAATTTAACAATATAAAAATAAACATAAGTAAAACATGTATTGTCTCTTATACCAATAAACCAGATAGATCTGTTTATCATTATATGATTGATGAAGATGTTATTATATACAAAGAAGTTGTTTGTGATCTTGGAGTTATATTTTATAATCATTTTAATTTTAATGAGCATGTAAAATATATTATAAGTAAAGCATATAGGCAAATGGGATGTATTTTGAGATTTGGCAGAGACTTATCTCCTTGTATAAAGTACACATTATTCGGTTCTCTTGTTGTACCTTTATTGGAGTATGGATCTTCTATATGGAATTTGGATTTGGTTTACATTGAGTCTAAAATTTCTAATGCAGAGAAAAGATTTATTAAACTAAGAAAGGGGAAAAAATTAAATCTTAAAACAATATTAATTGAAAGAAGACTAACTAAAGATATGGTATTTTTAAAAAAGTTGATTGATGGAAAAATTGACGTAAATGATTGTATATCCAAAATTGAATTAAGAGTTCCTTCTCATTCACTAAGGGAAGTGTACACTTTTAATATTTAAAAAAATAAAAACTTTTTTATAAATAAATCTGTCATTAACAGATTACAAAAGTTATATAATCAAAAATTTATTAACATTGATGTTTTTTGTGATTATATTATAAATAATGTTAAAAAGAAATTGAATCGACTGTAGATAACATGTACTTATATATATTTTAATTATGAATTGTAATTTTCCTTATTGTATATTTTTATTAATGTTACTATATTGAATAATGTTTTGTTTGTTTTGTATATTTATTTGTAATCTTGTGTATTTCTGTTAAAGCGAAAGTGTTGAAATGCACGTATTAAATAAGAATTGAATTATTATTATTATTATTATTATTATTATTATTATTATTATTATTATTATTATTATTATTATTATTATTATTATTATTATTATTATTATTATTATTATTATTATTATTATTATTATTATTATTATTATCATTGTTGTTGTTGTTGTTATTATTATCATTGTTGTTGTCATTATTATTATTAGTATCATCATCATCATTATCACTATCATCATTATTATTATTATTCACCACCAGGGGATTTTGATAGTTATGGATTATATCTTATGATATTTATATTTAAAATTTGTTACTTTGTTAGAAAAAAGTATTAAATATTTTTTAAAACATTATTTGTAAGTATATAATCTATTTTTGGATTCAATTTATTTTAATTGGATTGCTCTAATTTTAAAAATATGGGACCTTATATGAAATCTTGTTCTCTATGTAATAGTTCTAATTATGGAAGCCAAAAAAATGTTAAATGCTAAATGAATTGTTCTTTTAAATTTCATATTGATTGTTTAATATCTAATAATGCGGATATTTTCAGAAATAATGACCGGGATTATTTTTATGTTTAGCTCATTTAAAAATATGTGAGAGCCTACAAGTATCTAATATGATTTCTAGAAATTCAGATAAAGAAATGACTATTGTGGGAAATGTTTAACTGAAATTAATGATGATGAGTTAAAAATTATCTGTGGGAAAAGGTGTAATAGATATTTTCATTTAACATGTATTGAACTAGAAGCTATACATTTAAATTTATTCATTGATCAAGATTACAATAATTTTATTTGTGTTGATTGTCAAGATTTTGTGCAAGATGAAAATATTTCTTGTTATGAAAAATTTTAAATGAGTGTTCCCTCAGGGCATGAAATTAGCCATGTTGGTAGTCTTTGTTTCAGAAAATTACAGGTTCAGATTACTAATTTATTGACAAATGTACCTAATCTAACTAAAAAGATTGATAATTTGGCTAGTGAAAATCAAAATTTGAAAACTATTATTTTGACAAGTAATAAAGATTTTAAAGCAAAGAAAAATATTTCTAGTTAAGTGTTGGTGGTCGAGAGGTTAGCACAGCTGCCTTACAACCAGTTGTCCCAGGTTAGTGGGTTCACTTCCCGTCCGATGCTATGGCTTATGAAAAAAAATATTTCTACTATTGACAAAGAATATTGTGTAATTAAAGATAAAAGTTTTCTTTTCTTTCCCTCCATTTTTGAAGACAAAGAAAGTCAAACTCTAATTTCTATTTTTATAACTGCAGTAGAACTCGTTATGAAAGTTTGAAAAGGGAAGAGATTAAAATGATAAAAATTTAGGAAGAGTTTGCCTCTACAAAATGAATTAAATAAAAGACCAATTATTAATAAAAGTGTAGTTTCTATGGAAGCAGAGAAATTAATTACTGAAAATGTATCGTATCAGAAATCTAATTTTGAAAAAAAGAAATATTATTTCTAACAATGGTATTAAAAAGAGGAAAGAAGTTTTATCTGAAGGTCTAACTATTGAGAATAAAAATCTTAAAATATATTATTTTAAGAATAATCAAGTTAAAACAGTGGTCAATATTTAATAAAAGATATTGATTCAAAAGGATTTGAGTTGGTGACACATAAAAAAAAGAAATGTTGACTTTAATACATTTAACAAAAAATGATAGTATAGGAATTCTTACTGACACAAAGTTAAAAGCTATTCCTGTCAAACAAAAATATAAAAGATTCTTTTTGACAACATTAAATCCAGAAGTTACATCAAAAGATGTGATTTCTTATATATCAGAAAAGCCAGATACAACTGTGATATGTCATAAGTTTATAGCTGCAAATAAATTTTATTTCTCATTTTATATTTCTCTGAAAGAAAATGACATGAGTGAAATAATTAATTCAAGTGTTTGGGCTATTAGCATTTATATTTATATGCATTTTATGGGAAGTTAAATAAAGATTTATTTGTTAATGAATAAATAATGGATCAGATAGTTGAGGATAATACTAATAATGTATAATGTATTATTGCATTTATATAAATTATAAGAATTATAAAAACATTATAAATATTCTTCACATAAAAATGGTAAAAAGTTAGTTAATAAAAGTAACATTTTTTGTTGTTATATGCAAAATGTTAAAGTGTTAAAAACTAAATGTCAGTTATTGAAACATGCTATTCTTGCAGAAGAATATGATTTAATAATCTTGACAAAAACATGAGTAAATGATCAATTTGTTACTGATCAGATTATAGATCGTAGATAATTCTTGTATAGACACAACTGTGTAAACTTTAAGCATTCAATGGGTGAAAGTGTGTTATTGACTGTTAAAATCAATATACAAAGCAAGTAAATATGGAACTGAATTTTGTTGATTCTATTTGGATTGAAATGATATAACAATATTTTGATCTGTGATGATTTTAATGCATGATATGTAATGACAGCAGATGAAACAACTGTTATGCAATAATGAAATTAATAAAGGCCAAAGAATTATAGAATTCATGAATATAATTGGTGTAGTACAAAGAAATCAGTTAAAAAAATAATAACGGTTGTATTCGAGATTTTATTTTAATTAACTTTAATGATGTAAATGTGAAACATATTCTACAGCCATTATTGAAGGAAGACTCTTATCACCCAGCAATTGCGTTTTTTGTTTATATTGAACACTTATCAATAAATAAATATATGATAACTTCAAATAGAAACTATACACTTGGTGATTATTATAATTTATATTGTGACATCAAATATGCTAATTGGGACCAAATATATTGTTCCACAAATGTAAATGAGGCAGTAGATCAGTTTCAAAAAGGTATGCAAAAATTTTAAATAATAGAATACCATTATGCCATGAATCATTTAAAAATATCCTACTTGATTCTCTAAGAAATTGATTTGTATTTATAAAGGAAACTTATGCATCATAAATTGTTTAAGAAATCAGGATCAATAAGTTATAATAACTTTATAAATTTTAGAAGATTATTTAAAATTGTAGAAAAATTTATTTCAAAATATATATTGAGAAACTACAGGACAACATAAATGACAATTCAGATTACTTTTGGTCATTCATTAAAAAAACATTTCTGGTGTAAAAAATAAAATGTCAATTGACAATGGGATTTTTACATATGATGATATTTCCAACTACATTTCATCATGTTCAAGAAAGAATATGCTATCTGAATCTAACACAACTTCTGCTTTTAAAACTAATAATATGCTAATTATTGATTCACTAAATTATAATATTTTGTTAGCAATAAAACAGCTCAAAAATAAAAAAAAGTTTTGCATATGATATGTTTCCTGCTTTTATTTACAAAGGATGGGCTGAGCTGCTAGCTCCAGTGCTTTGTTATATCTTTAGCATTTCTTTACAGCAGAATATGTTTCCTGATTCATGGAAAGTTGCAAAAGGTATACCAATACCAAAATATAAATCAAATGATGTTGGTAATTATAGACCTATTTAATTATTATGTATAGCTGGAAAAATCCTTGAAAAATGTGAGGATAATAAAATAATAAATAGGTTTACCTAAATCATTATCTAAAACACAACATGGCTTTATACCAGGTAGATCAGTTGAGATTAATTTAATACATATTCAAGATGTTATTGGAAATGCAATTAATAACCAGTTGCAGCTAGATGTAATTTATTTTGATTTATGTGAGAAGTTTCCACACGACATTATCATCTAAGATGAACATAAAGGATACAAGATTAAAAAAAAAAGTTGTATAACATTCCAAAGTTTAAAAAAAAAACATTAAAAAATTCAGCCTTCTTAAAATTACTTAAATTATATGATAAATACTTTAGTGCTGTTGATATATTTGAAACAAATGATAGAACATTTAGGGTGACTGTATAAAAAATTCTACAAATGTTTTGTGAACTAGATTAGCTATGCATTTTTGTTTGGATGTATTTATTCAGAAAAAAAAAAACTAAAATAAATAAATAAAATAAAATAATAATAATAATAATAACATGAACAACAGCAACAACAACAACTACAACAGCAGCAGCAACAACAACAATAATAATAATAATAATAATAATAATAATAATAATAATAATAATAATAATAATAATAATAATAATAATAATAATAATAATAATAATAATAATAATAATAATAATAATAATAATAATAATAATAATAATAATAACAACAACAACAACAATATTAATATAATAATAATACCACCACCACCGCTACCACCGCCACAGCCACCACTGCCACCACCACCATGACCACCACTCCCACTACCATCACTACTACTACATAAGAAAATATTATTCAAATCAAATGAACACTCATATATAAATTTATTAAATAACTTTGAACCAAAATAGACATATTGTCTTCTACTAGATTATTTAAAAAAATTGTAATAAAAATAGTTCACTTGCCATTATAGATAAAAATAAATAAAAACTTATAAGTAAAGTTTTAATAATGAAGTAATAAATAAATTATAATACCAATAGGCTGAAAGAAATTATCTATCTTTGTCAATGGTTGGTTACCTAATTTAAGTTATATGTTTTATTATTTAGTTAAATTTCTTTCTAGGTCAGCTCTCATTTTTATTTACATTGCCTGTTATCAGAGTATTTTTGTACTTTATTATTATCAGAGTATTTTATTGATTAATGCATTAATAAATAAATTTAAAATAGGATTCAGGACTCCACCTAATTCTAATAGATTGATCAACAACTCAAAAGATCATATTGATCGATCATTCACACCACAAGTAGTATATGCCATATCATGCCCCCAAGAAGGATGCCAAGCTGTTTATTATGGTGAAACCAAAGCTACTATCAATACTAGACTTTTTCAACACATGTATTCTTACAATTGCACTCAGAAGAACAACAATATATTTTCTGTAATTTTTGAGCATATGATGAAATCTGAACACAATTTTACAACTGCTATTCATTTTTTTTATGAACAGAATCCAATGATCATAAGAAAAAATAAAAGAAACACTCTATATTAATGGAAATATTAATGTCATGAATAGAAAAAACACTGGCTTTGATATATCAAAGAAATGGGTCATGTAACACACACTATTAATATGTTTTATTATATATATGAGGCATGGATCCTCGAAAATATTCAGCCTATTTGTATTATAATTTATTTATTACATCTTTATTAAAACTTCACTTATAAGTCTTTATTTAATTTTTTAAAAATGTGATAAAAGTAATTGAAATTTATTAAAAAGACGAGTATTTAGAACGTAAATTCTAGGATTCAGAAAACATTTAGCACACAAAATATCAAAATAACTCTATATTGATATAAGTGATTTATATCAAATAAACCAAACTCAATATAAATATTTCAAACAGGAGAAAAACAAGATCTACAAAGATAATGCATGAAGTATAATTTTGTAAAACATGCAAAGAAGATAAAATATATGGAGAAGCATTACCCCAAATAATAATATTATAAGATAAAATATTCTGATAACAGGCAATGTATATAAAAAAGAGAGTTCACCTAAGAAGAAATTTAACTAAATAATAAAACATATAATTTAAATTATGTAATTATTGACAAAGATAGGTAATATGATTTGTTCAGGACAATCTGGAGTCAATATATATTCCCAAATAACAATAATTATCTACGAAAAATATTCTTACAAGTACATATATTATTAAAATGCAAAATATACTTACAGAAAATTTTAATTTTAAGAGAGAAAAAACTACACTTATAAGAAAAAATAATATCTCTTGTTTTATTTAAATTGACCAACAATGAATTGTATGCCAAACATTTACCGAGTCCAAATCCTCATTCACTAATTTTTCAAAAAGATTATTAGAAACAGCATTACAGGATAAAGCAATATCATAATCAAAAACAAAAATCTTATAATGTAATTTTAGTGAAAATAAATCATTAATATAAATTAGAAACCATAGATGACCAAGTACAGAACCTTGCGGAACTCCACAATTAATCAAGACCAACTGTTTTCTATCTTTTAAATAACTCTCCAACCAACTAGCAATAGAACTATGAAAAGCATGCAAGTAGTAATGCTTAATCAAAATATTATGAAAAACAGAATCAAATGCTTTAGATAAATCTAGATTAATAGACAATGTTTTAAGTTCATATTCTAACAAAGATGTTAAATAACGAACATGATGTTTTAAAGCATATAATGTACTTCTACCAGGAAGAAAACCATATTGATATTCAGATAAAACTTTATTTTTAAACAGAAATGACAACATTTGATCCTTAACAATCATTTTCAATAATTTAAAAAAAAAAACAGAAATAATAGTAATTGGCCTATAATTAACCATAAAAGTAGAATAACTTTTTTTATAAACAGGAGTAATAAGATTAACTTTCAAACATTTTAGGAATAATCCAGAATGCAAAAATAAATGAAATAAATGAACCCAAACAGACAAAAATGCTACTGGTTTAAATAGGGCTGACAAAACACATCATATTTCAGTTATATGGAAACCTCTCATTTTATCTAATATTAAGTTAAAATTAATAGGGGAAAAACTGAGGAAATAAACATTTTGATAAGCCTCATATTGTGAATGCTGAACTACTTCAAGTTGAATCTCATTTCTCATCTTGCACTGAGTCACATTATTGTTTGAGATCTAATGATTTTTCTTTCAAAAGTTAACATTGATAATGATGGTTGCTAGTCCATCGAAATATTGATATGTCATGGAAAATAATACACAGATCAGCCCAAAAACTATTTCAGTAGCCATTTGTAACAGTATGGGAAACCATTGTCATCCTCAAATAAACAAATTATAAAATTAAATATAAAAGGATTCAGCATAACAGATTAGCACAGAACTAAGTATAAGTTCACTGGCATTATACAGAAATAATATTCATTCATCATCATGAATGATCAACAATAAAAATAAATCAACAGTCAATTTTGTGATGGAATTTTAAAGTGATCCACTATAGACCAGGCTAATTATTTACTCAATGGCAAACCTAGGGCAGGAATACAAACAGAAATTATCTGATTACACAGACTTAGGGATTACTCCATCAAAGTGCAACAATAACTCTAATAATGCTGAGATACTAAAATAATCCTGTCCATCACGAAGGTCCTAACAACTTAGTACCATTAATGTATGGGCCAACTATAAATTAAATTTCTAAAGAAATAATAAATAAAATAACATGTAGTGCAATGACTTTAAATAATATCATGATCATTTGGCAGTCCATAAAATTAAACATAAACCCATATTTTATATAATTAACTGTTACACAAAAATATAGCTCAGGGAGTAAAAACTCTATAAACAATTATGGTGAGCAAGATATAAATAAATAAAGCAGCTTCTTATAAATCACTTCGAATAATTCTTAGATTTATCATATTATAAGTAATTTTTTATTGGGATCATTTTTAAAAAAATCCTAGAACATTAAGCTGTCATGAAATAAAGTCACACACATTGCAATTTATGAAACAGGAATTGAATAGAATAATGAAATTAAGACACAATATTTTTAAAACAATTATTTAATAACTAATTGATTAATAGTAAACCAAAAATGATATGATAGCATGAAATTTTAATCATTCATTTCATTATAAAATATATTTTCATAAAAATTATAATCAATCACTTGATTTCTATTCATAAATTAATTTTTTATTAATTAAGTTAATTTTCAAATAATTATAATTGGGAAAAACAACATTTTCAAAACCAAAAATAACAATTATTGACTTTGCTTAATGAACCATTTGCTAATTTTTTTAAAAGGGAAAATGAAAGAAAAGAAAAAAAAAAACATGTTTAAAAAAAAAAATATATATTGTAAAAAATATTTTATAATTTTGAGAGAAAATGACTGGAATTTAAAAAAAATAGGTTTCACAATTTGAAAACTTTAACTTAATGAAAATATTTAAAATTGTCAATTGTTACAAAAATAATATATATATATATATATATATATATATATATATATATATGTATATATATATATATATATATATATATATACACGGTGCATTATTATTTTTTTCCATTGAGTCCTTCCCAATTATAATTTCTAGTTTTTCCAGTTGAGTTATTTTCTTGAAAATTCCTACACATGGACATGGTTAATTTGTCATTTTTTTGGTGTGCAATATTTCCAGGTTAAAAATAGCAAGTTTTATATTTTTGATTCGACTAAAATTTCCAGATAACACTAACATATATAGATACTCATACTCTTGGTTGAAGACTAGATTGCAGATTACTTTAGGTTGTAACTTCTTATTTTCTGCATTTTTATTCCAGTAAAGGCAGGATACATGGAGGAAGATGATGCCTAGCTTTTAGATAACTTTAGCATATGGTTTTCATTGTAGAAATTATTTTTATTTCTAAACTCATAGCATGATTGATTAAAACTTCTGCAATTCTATGCAAGGGCTTGGTTAAGATTCCTGCTGTACTACATAATAGCTCAGGAAAAACTTCTGGTTCTTTATTTTTTATCAGTTGAATTAAGATGTGACTGCTCTCTCTTCAGAAGCTAAGTTAGGAATCTCTCTTTTTACCAGATACTTGGGTGTTCTGACTTATTCACACACCCATTACTTTTTTCTAGAACCATATTGCCTACAAGCCAATCACAAATGTACCATAACATGATAGTTTTTATAACAGCCAATTAGATAATTTTTTATAAATACAATTGTTTAGCTATCTACTTCCTTAATCATTGACTTTGAAAAACAAGACAAGAAGTTAAATTAACATAATAAAATTCTTGACATTACTTTTTAATTAAAAAATTTTCTTGAAAAAGGAAAGACAAGATAATCAGTTAATTACACTGATTTGATTTTTTTGTAATGAAGAGACATAAAAAGAAAAAAAAAACAACTCTGACTAATTAAAAACAAATTAAAATCTCTTTTTTAAAAAATACTATTAAAAATAAAACTTTATCTCTCTTTTAATGTTAACAATCAATATCTGGTAAATAATTTACAAAAAAAAAAGAATTGTTTTTCTCTTGGTACATTTTCTTAGCTTAAATTAAAACTACAAATTACTGAAGAGAGAGAGGATTAAAAAAAAATGTTTACATTTTTTCACAATTTTCTCTCCCTTCTACAATCATTTATAACTTTTATAAAAATATTTTCCTGATAAAATAATATTATTATTCAACAAATTTTATGTTTGAGAATTCTCATACTATTATTTTAGGACTTAATATCTATTTAATTAATTGAAGTCTCATTTTTATTATAAAAATGTGCATGAGAAAATTAAATGTTATTTTCTCCATTAATTAAATAATTCTATGCGTAAATTTGAGGAATATGCTGCTATCTAATTATTTTTAGTGCAGATATGTAACTAACTAGTTACAATATATATATATTTGGAAATAAACAATGTACTGTTTTGCATTACAATCTGATATTTCAACAAACTAGCAACCACCATTATCAAGATTAACTTTTGAAAGAAAAATTGTTAGATCTCAAACAGTGTGCTAATTAAGTTAGATATTTCATTTTTATTAATCTCATAGTATTCTGAGATTATCACATAAATTCAAAGATAAAAAAACTTATATACTATATTTTATTAGGGTTGCTGTTTAGAAGTGTCAGCAATGAAAGAAAGCTTTAAGTGTGACATGGCCAATGAATTAAAAGTTATATTCCAACTGAGCAAGTTAGAATAATATATATAACAGTAGACAAGTATTGCAGTAGAACAGAGTTATTTTAGTTGTATTTATGTCACAACAATGGATAAAGTCATGCTTTGTTTAAATTCAAGATAATCAACAGACTATCAAGAAAGACTTGATTTGGATTGTGAATCTATATCTAAATTAATAATTGTTATTTGGAGATAACTCACCATATCTAAAAACTATTAAGTAAAGGTCAATAAAAGCCTGTTTATTTTGCATCATGGAAAATGGACGTTGATCCTTAAACATTTTCAAAATCTACCAGATTGATGAAGATATTATGAAGAACATGGAAGACTCGAAAATAAGATTATCTTGAAAAAAAAAACTGAATTATAAAAAATCGGCTTAATTTACGTAAGGTTTTGCTAAGCTCTTGTGCACAGACAATAAAATAAAAATATGAGTTATATTTTAATAAACTAAATATCTTTTTATTTTTTTCTTACTTTGTAAAGAACAATATAATTTTTTTTCATTTCTATTTGACATTTTTATTTATATTATTACTATATATTTGGGAATTGCTTTTCCTATAACTTTTTTCCATATATAATCCGGTTAACTTTCTATGGATAAAATTTTATATTTATATAATTTAATAAAATTTCATCAAATATATATTATGTTAAAATATATATTTAAAGCATAAGAAAAGTTGAATTATATTGAGTTATTTCTTAGCTAATATAATTAACGACATGGGGGTGTGTGTGTCGATGGAATTATTCCACAACCTTACAATATTAATTCATCGGAGACTACTTGTATAAATTTAAAAACTGAACTGTTGGCTCAGAGCTTAAGGCTTCATAAGAAACTAACCGTCATAATATATTGAATAATTAAATTAAAACTTTATATAATAAATAATACAATCTTACATTGGTAAAGTATTTTTTTATTTAATCATCTATTATTTGAATGACTTTCTTGGATTAAGTTTTCAGTTATATTAAAATTATTACAGTTAATTGAAAAAATAAATTGAATATCCAGCTTCAAGTCTTTTTTAAAGAACATTTTTTTTCCGATCTTATAAAATTTTGATTTATAGATTTTTATTTTTTATTACTCGTGAATGTGAATATATATATATTTAAAAACTTGCATTATTATAAATATATAATTTGATATATTTCAATTGTTACAGAATGTAGACACAAGTCTTTTTTTCTGCCGGACAATTTAAAAAAAATAAAAAAAAAGTTGTTGAAATTTATATGCTAAAAGTATAAAAAGGATCATTTAACATTGCATTGTAGCATAAATATTTTCATTTGAAATCAATTACGGAAATTATTTTACTATATATAAATTGTGATTTTTCAGTTCATTTTGTTTTTAAAATTTTATCATTTTTATTGTTAAAAGTTTATAAATAAATTGTCTGTTTTTCTATATATGTAAATAAAATAACCATTGTTCTTTTTTTTTTAACGCTGTCACACTAATGCATTTAATAAAGTCTTGCTTTACCAGATTATAATTTGCATCTAAAGTATAAAATAATAATAACAGCTCGTATAAAAGAGTTGCAAAGTGTTTTTAATCCAGTCCAAAAACTGACTGATATTGACAAAAATATTGATAATTATTCTTTAAAAAATCTTAAACTCTTATTTTATATAGCGCATGAAGCGATATTATGACTAAAAAAGAGGGAGAAAAATGTGAATGTTGGAATGTTTTTAATTATATTTAAACTAGTGTTTTTCAAGTTTTGGTGCAAAAGATTTTGTGATTAAAAATAATTAGTTTTACTTTTTTTATATAATTCAAGTAAAAAAAAAATGTTGTTAAAGCACTAATAAATATTATAATAAAAAATGGAATTTAAATATATATTGAACTTTTACTATTTCATAAGTGATCCAAATATTAACAGATAGGATATCGAAAGAAGTACTTCATTCAAATGTTCCATTGATCATTCATGTAAAACATATGGATTAAAAAAAAGAACAAAAATAAGCTCTCTCATATTAAAATTATGAAATTCTATACAGAAAAATAGATGTGAAACACATAATACCATGAAATTATTCATATACTGATATATTTATATTCTACGTCCTGAAGTCAAAAATATTTTTTACATTCTCCAATATCTAAGCATGGTCATACTAATTATGTCCCTTCTGATTACCCAATAATTATTTTTTTAATTTTAACCAATACGTTTTAAATTAATTTACAGGGGAAAAAAATCTGTAATAAGACTTGTCAAACTTGAAATGTTTTGAAAAAGGCTTTTCAAGTAAAATCTCCTCAACAATTTTTATAAGTATGGTATTTGACAATTTTGACCAGTAATTTGATAGGTGGAAAAACATTTTAAACTTGACACGGGGAACTACTTAAAATAGCAAGATATGATAAATATTATTAATACAACTATTATTGATCACTTAAGTAATGTATTTGTATCTGTGGAATGTACAACAAAATAACAAAAAAGAATAATTAACTAAAACAAAATAAAAAAAATTTAAAGGGCCTATTATCAAAACAATGAACATTAAAAAAAAAAACACTGCTTAAAAAAACAAATAAAATTGTATTTTTGAAAGATTTATCAAATTTTAAAATAAAAAATAGATGCAGAAAAATATTACTGGCCTTACATAAATATTAAAAATAGAACAATATATATATATATCATACTTGATTATATAAGTATACTGTTTCAAGACATTTATCACAGAAAATATGTCATAGTTTTTATGCCTTAAGAGAAAATATATTTTATCCTCCTCTAAATACACCTATTAGTTTTTATGCTTTTATTGTTTATGACTTGGATATATTGCCTCCAGTAAAAATGTCATCTATGAATTATGAAACTGCTCCAGTGTGTTTAACCTCTCTGTTGATTGCTATTTCAAACCAAAAAAATATTGATAAAAAAGCCAATTAAATAATGAATTAAAACTGAATATGGATATTTTAACAGTATATTTTTGCAAAAAACTTTGAGGCCTTTTCATAGAATCTATCTATCTATCTATCTATCTATCTATCTATCTATCTATCTATCTATCTATCTATCCATCTATCCATCTATCCATCCATCCATCCATCTATCTATCTATCTATCTATCTATCTATCTATCTCTCTCTCTCTCTCTCTCTCTCTCTCTCTCTCTCTCTCTCTCTCTCTCTCTCTCTCTCTCTCTCTCTCTCTCTCTCTCTCTATCTATCTATCTATCTATCTATCTATCTATCTATCTATCTATCTATCTATCTATCCATCTATCCATCTATCCATCCATCCATCTATCTATCTATCTATCTATCTATCTATCTATCTATCTATCTATCTATCTATCTATCTATCTATCTATCTATCTATCTATCTATCTATCTATCTATCTATCTATCTATCTATCTATCTATCTATCTATCTATCTATCTATCTATCTATCTATCTATCTATCTATCTATCTATCTATCTATCTATCTATCTATCTATCTATCTATCTATCTATCTATCTATCTATCTATCTATCTATCTATCTATCTATCTATCTATCTATCTATCTATCTATCTATCTATCTATCTATCTATCTATCTATCTATCTATCTATCTATCTATCTATCTATCTATCTATCTATCTATCTATCTATCTATCTATCTATCTATCTATCTATCTATCTATCTATCTATCTATCTATCTATCTATCTATCTATCTATCTATCTATCTATCTATCTATCTATCTATCTATCTATCTATCTATCTATCTATCTATCTATCTATCTATCTATCTATCTATCTATCTATCTATCTATCTATCTATCTATCTATCTATCTATCTATCTATCTATCTATCTATCTATCTATCTATCTATCTATCTATCTATCTATCTATCTATCTATCTATCTATCTATCTATCTATCTATCTATCTATCTATCTATCTATCTATCTATCTATCTATCTATCTATCTATCTATCTATCTATCTATCTATCTATCTATCTATCTATCTATCTATCTATCTATCTATCTATCTATCTATCTATGATTGAGATTTTGCACAAATATCTTAATAAATGTAAAGTGGGAGTGTTATTTGTAAGTTTTTTTTTATAGATTATGAAACTATAGTCTATTATTGTGATTAGTTTTTTTATATTTCGTTTGATAATGATAAAAATGTTATTTTTGTAACTAAATGTATAAACTTACTTTAAGAATGAAGAGAAATAAGGCTCATTCTTTAAACTACATATGTATTCAAATACAATTTTATTTTTATTGTCTTATCCTGATAAAATAATAAAATTCTAAACGATTATACACGCTAATAGATAACATTGTCACAGAATTTTATTATAAAGACTAATTTTAAAAAATCTCAATATTACTTTCCATTTACATAAAATTAAAAAAAAAACTTTTTTATTATAAATAAATTAAACAATTAACGACAATTTATTGCTAAATAAAATAACACAGGAATAAAAAATGGATTTTACTTAATGTTAATAAAACAAATAAAATATTTTAGTGGATAACATCTTAACAATGGTTAGACTGGATTTCAAAGTATGGGTTTCAAGTCATCCAGAGCATCCCCAGATTGCATACAAGGTTAGCTGTGAATAAGCAAAGCAAATGCAAATAAGCAGTCACTGCCAATGAGATAACATTTGTTATCAGGAAGTGGTGACAGGGATGTCAATGTGTTTAATTCTCTAAAATGCCACCAGTTTTATATTGGTAAATGTGTAATGCTGAATGTTATGTTGACTGCCATTAAACAATTTAATACTTCTGGGTGCTGAGGTCAATATAAACATTTCTTCAAGTCAGTAGAAGATCATTATAGGTTAAAGCAGTTACTGTTGGGCACAGAAGGCAAAATGAAGTCATTTTGCTTTATAATTTCGTATTTTTATTATGAGTATGTTCACAAGATTCTTTTTAGATTTGTATTAATACATTAGTTAAAAAAAGATTTGATGTCTTGCCCAACAATAGCAGACACAAGACTATTCTGGTCTTAAATCTGAAAGATTCTTATAAAGATCATATAGTGAAAGAAGAAGACACATTTAAATTTTGTACATGGAATATAAGTACTGGAAAATTAAAAATTTTGAAAAGGGAAACAAAAATAATTAATATTGATATTATAGCATTAAATGAAATAAGATAGGGAGAATGTGGATAAGTAAATAATGGAGATCTTAAGTTATTTGATCTTTATAGTGATAACAGTAAATGAATTGATATTTCTGTTGGAATTTTGAAATAGTGTGGTAGAGACAGATTATTTTATTGATGGTGATGATGATGGTAAATGAAACTCCTGTGAATTTGGTTTTCACACAAACTCATATGCTAACTACTAGTGATGATGATATTGGAATTGATGACATCATAAAAAGATAGAAAAAGTCAATAACATGAGAGTAAAAATGCCTATGTATGGCTGGCTATTGAGTGATTGTAATGCTGTTGTGGGTAAAGGTATGGAAAAAAAACTTTGTTGTGAATTATGATGTTAGAAAAATGTTTATTAAAGAAATAAATTTGTGGTTACAAACACTTGATTTAAAAGTTATCCAAAAAGACTGTATATTTGGAAAGCTTCAGATGATAGAGATCAGTATTACATAGGCTATAAATGGAATCAGCATATATATAAGAATGATATTAAGAGTTTCCATACTTTGGTTCATGTAGCCAAAATCTGTGATAGTAGTTTCTTTATGATCAAATTAAAATTGACTTTAAAACTAATTAAAAAAATGAAAAGATGTGAGAGAAATGAAGAAAGAAAAATTTGATTGATATGTAACAGTTATAATAAAGAAAACTGATAAAAATTATGAATATATAAATAATTATGATAAGTAGTAGTATTGGATTAAAGAAGGAATGTTAATAACAGAAAAAATGAAATAGGAAGTATTTGGTTAAAGAAATCTAAATGACCTCAGATAATGGAAAGTATGTTGAAAAATATGTAAGTAAAAGGAAGATGGAAGTGTAGAATCTTGAGGAAGGACAAAGATTATATAAAAAAATAATAATGAATTAAAGAGAGAAACATATTTAGCAAAAAAAAAAAATGATTGAAACAAAAATGTAGAGAGAGAGAGAGAGTGAGAAAAGAAATTCAATAGGCAAAAATATAAGATTTAAAATTCGATAGAATTAGAAATGTCACTTGGGGAAAAAAGAAATGGGATAGCAAGTGAAATATCAGATAAGAACTGAAAGAGACTAACTAGTTACAATCATATACAAAAAGATGGAAATAATATCTTTCATGTCTAGTTAGAAAAAAAATCAATTAATTATGAACTTGAAAATAAAATATTGAAATAAATGATAAAGATATGGACATATTGTCAGATGAAGTAATTAAGTTAACTGCACAAATGAAGAATAATAAAGCTATCAAATTATATACAATGCCTATAGAATTATTGAAAGGAATGGGTAAAATTACTATAAAAAATAGCTGAGCTGTACAATTTTCTGTAAAATATATTGTACCGGTTCGACGACCCTGTAGTGGTCTTGCATGGTTAGACTCTCATACGCACCGAGCATGAAGTGACGTATGCTACAGACTGGGACATTGATAATAATTCTCTAAAATATTTTTGATTAAATATGAGTAAATACCTCAAAGAAATTATTAGAGGAAGTAGATTGAACCTAAAATTAGGCCCATCCAGACCTTCCTTGTTAAATTGTTTCATTAGCCGATTAATTATACGTTGACTAATTAAAGTGTCCTTACACACCTTTAAGAGTACTGAATATTTCCTTCAGTCTCTAGCACCACTCCCGTTCAAGATTATACTTATTCCTTTTCTTTCCCGAAAGAGTGTGTAAAATGTGACTAGTCATTAACGAATATAAATATTTCGAGATGTTCGGACTAAAATAAAAGAAACAATCCAACTCCCCGGTAAGTTATCCCTATCTAGCTCACTTTATATTCTATAAATCTCAGGCTAACTATGTGGATTTGCATTTTGATTAAAAAAAACTATATATCTGTACTAATAACTTAATAATTATTTTAAAGCTAAGTCAAAAACTTATAAACGATTTTAATTACAAAAGTGAATATTTATTATCCCCAGATTATTATATTTATCCTCCACTAATGCATACATATAAGTCCAATATATATAAAAAATATTTAAATTATATTTACCCTCCACCAATGCATATACATATGACCCCAAGATATATAAAAGAAAAAAAAACAATATCTAAAAGATTACACAATGGGTGAGCCCTATATTCCTTCCCACTTTAGAGTAATAAATCCATATAACAAGGTATGCAGTAATAATATATATATCATAAAAAAATTATTTTTACAAAGAACATAAATGAGAGAGAAGAAAAAAAAATAGAATATATAAAAAAAAATATATATATGTAACCAACTATACACGCTCCTCTGAACTTGTTCTTGTATTCAATTCGAACTTCCTGGGCCACACGGCTACTTCATAGGGCAGATAAGGCTTCCATTCACTGATATACTTTGAGTCTTTCTTGTCATCAGGGTCTGCTATTTCTTCTAAGGCATCTTCGGACTTGATAGCCAAACAGGTGGTGTACTACGGCTGAAAGTCTACTCCATGGTAGGATAATAACCCGGAACGTATAATTGAGCCATCTTTCAAATTATCGGATCTGTAAGTATACTTCTCCCGTATATATGTATATCACACATGGCTGATTAGGGCAAGTAGATCCTAAATAAATTGCAGTTCTCCAACTATGATTCGTCTTTCGTTTTTTTTTTTCTATTTAAACGTATTGAGAATCCATGTTGTTGATCATTTTCCAAACTCCACTTAACGATCCTTGCTAAATGCTAATTTTTCAAATTCTTTTTCTGGGAAATAACCAAGTGATCATAATTTTAACAGACACAGTTCATTTTCTCCTTTCTCTCTGTCGGATTGTTTTTCACAAATCTATACTGTTCCATTTTTTTAGACTAGCGGGAGACAAGATTTAATTTTCTAAATCTTTGCCATTGGAATGCTTTTGCAAGCTAGCATTAACTTGTCAGCACTCTTTAGCAGGCTAATCTCCCTTGGTCCGCACGCTTTAGCAAGCTAGTACTCGACTAACTCAAAGCCCCCAGTAAGCAGCACATATAGCCCAAACAGTCCAATTGTCATACCCCCTCTACGAGCTATTGCATCAGCTAATAACACATTTAATTATACCTCTCTACATTCTTTTACCTTTTTGTTTATTAAAGTACACTTTTGCAAGCTTCCATATTGAGTACTTGACACCCATTGTGCTTACATTCCTTTCTTAGATAAAATCTATTTTATCTTTATTCACGATCAACCGAAAATTCTTTTATACAAAACATTTTCTTCGGTTGAAAGTAGATTGTAATTAGCAAAAAGGTTTTTTTCCCTTTACAAATTTAATTAATTAATTTCAAACCCTCTCATTCTAACAATTAGAAAAGATAAATTCCAATAAATGCAAAAAAAAAAAATTTAACTATTTAGAATTTTCTTTTCTTTTTTTAGGAAAATAATAAAAAATAAAAATACATTTCTATATATGTGTGTTCGAACATTTATAAGTAGTAAAATACAACAAAAAAAAACTGTTCTACACATAAACAAATATTACAACTTATTTTCCTTTTTTTTTTTTTTTTTTAGACAGGTTTGCTAGTCGAATAAATTATTAAAACATATATATACTGCACACACTTGTACTGTGGGTATAATAAGAATATCATATAGCCCAACCCATTTATTTATGTATCATATTCGTACCTCCCACTTCCCCTCTGAATTACAATTTAATAAATCGTATTAAAATTATAATTTTCATGTGATACATGTAAGCTGTGCTGAATCTTCAGCAAACAGCCATTTTGTGCATGGCCGTTATACACGGAGTGGCACAATATGGAGTTTGGCCTGAAGATGTATTGAAATCTATAATGATTCCAATTGCTAAAAAAAGTTATTAGATATAAGGAGTCCAGATCAACAAACTTGTTATCTCATGCTTCAAAATATTATTGAGGATTTTAAATCAAAGAATTTATGGAAAGTATATTATTATATTGGAATAGAACAGTTTAGTTTTTAGAGAGGAAAATGTCTGTGAGATGCTATTATATTGTTAGAACAATTACTGAATAATATATTAAAAAAGGAATTGGTATATGTTTTGTGGATTTGAAAAAAAAAAAAAAACATTTGATATAATAATGAATAAATTCATAGCTATCTTAAAAAATAAAAGAATAATGTGAAAAGGGAGAAGACTGATATGAAATATGTATACTAAGCAAAAAATAAGAATTAAACTGGAGAATAATGAGATTAATAAAGTAAAAATAAAAATAGGAGTTAGACAAAAATGCTGTATGTTACCTGTGATTTATAATATATACTTAGAGACATGTTAAAAATACCTAGACTGTGTATGAGATAATGTATGAGGTACATAATAAAATGTATAATATTTGCAGATGATGAGATTCTTATAGCTGAGAATGAAAACTGTCTTCGGAATATATTGAATAAATTTGACGAATGATTAATGAAATATGGAAAGAAATTTATGTTGAGAATATCATGCTTTTATGAATTGGAATGTATAAAAAAGATTACAAATTGTAATTCATTATAATATTCTTCAACAAGTAAATCAGTTTATATATTTGTGTACTTTGTTGAATGAAACAGGAAAAAACAAAGATGAAGTTTTAAAAAATAACATTGACAAAGAAGTCATTTATTAAGAAAAGCACCATATTTTGTGAACCTTTGAAAAAATATCAGGAAAATATTAATGAAATGTAATGTATAGAATATTTCATTGTATAGTTGTGAAACGTAAACAATGAGTAAAAAACTAGGAACAAATTGAAAGCCTTTGAGATCTGGTCATGAAAAAGGATAAAAAAATTAGTTCAATAATGACATGAATTAAGAAAAAAGAATAGTTTAATGAAAGATGTTTTAGAAGTAATAGTGAAAAAAAATATTGGATTTGGCATATATTATGAAAGAATAATAGTTTATTGAGAGATGTTTTGGAAGAAATGGTAAATGGAAACAAGAAGAAAGAACATAAAATATTGACTTTGATGGATGATATAAGAGATGGAATAAAACTGAAGGTGGCAATGAAGAAAACAGACTGAAGAAATAAATAAACTTGTGATGTGATTGTTTTCTAGACTTGTCAATATAACATAATATTATTAATTATGATGATCAGCACAACAACAGTTAACATATAAGAATCTCTATTTTTTCTAATCTAATCTCATCTATTGTCAATTATTACCAGATGGTAATAAAATTTAATCTCCCTATCCAGTCCAGTTATAAGCTTTGTCGTTATCAACTAACATGACGATTTTCAATTATTTTTTTTTTTTGCTATTAAACTTTTATTTTAAAGATAAAAAAGAATAAGATTTTGAACCCAAGATAATCTCATATATATATATAATATGAGGTCACTAATTATATATTTACTGTATTACTGTCTTAAATTGTATATTTATCATTAGTACAAGCTGCTAAACTATATCAGTTAGGTTATTTTAACTCAAGAAAAAAAAATGAAGATAAGTAAAAAATAAATAAATAAATAAAAAATAAGTTTCAGTATAAGTAAAAAGCTAATCTATGATATATATATATATATATATATATATATATATATATATATATATATATATATATATATATATATATATATATATATATATATATATTGTAACCCTTTGGTTTATTCCATCTATAAATCAAATATAATAAAATGAAGTAATTGTGGAATTTTTTTTTTTTATATATATAAGGAAAAGTTAAGCTTTATTTGAGAAAGTAATGGCTATATAGCTCACAAGTAATATATATAGAGACAGTTTGTGTTTTTATGGAATGTTTATTACTAAAGAGTTGATGAGAAGTAAGATTGAATCGATTGTCAGTAGCTTTAGTTAACAGTTTCTTTCTAAAAAATGAGTTTGGAGTTATAGGAGATTGTTGTAGATATTTATGTTTATGATTATCAGAAATTATAATTGATTTTATGCTCGAAATTATAAAAAACTATGATGGATATTTGTGTTCATATAATCTGGATAATCAGTATTTCTTTTTATTTGATGGCCTGCAAATGCATGTGTGTGTGTGTGTGTGGGATACAGATATAGGGGTTTGATTTTTTTTCCTTTCCTTTAAAGAAACTGACATAATATTTTTTTTTTAATTATTAAAAATGTAAATCTAAGTAAGAAATTATTTAGATTCAGTGAATGTAATCTTTGTTTGACAAGAAAATTGTTAGTAGGCTTAATTTTTTAATTCGAGTTTCCTTGACTAAATTTCATAAATTGGTCATCAATATGTTAATTAAAGAGATCTGGTTTAAAATCAGACAAAGTTATTAGGAAAGTAACACTTTAGAAAGATCAATGTGTTAATTAAGGAGATCTGGTTTCAGATCAGACAAAGTTATTGGGAAAGTAACATTTTTTTTTTTTTTAGAAAGAGTTATTGTTCATTCTGAGTGGGGATTTTTTTAATTAGACTTAAAGACAACCACTGGGGGGGTAACATCTGTTTCTTTTTTCTTTTTATCCTATAAAAACTGGGAAGAAACGAGAAGAGAAAAAGAAACTTTTGCTGATTGAGAACTGAGCTAACTAACTAAAAATTAATATCTAAAGGTATATTTTTCTCCAAGTTTTTAAATTTTTTTCTCAGAATTTGATAATGAAGTCAAGTTGTATAGTAGACCAAAATATGAATTTCTAATTCTTCTAAAAATGGTGCATATCTCTTTTTCTTAAAATTAATCATGAAGAAGTCAACTTTTGTTAAGATATTTTTTGTTGAATGTCACAATTCATCCAGTCTGCTTATAAAATTTCATGCAAGGAGAGATTTGTCAAATTTCTTTTATCAAGTTAAAAGACCAATTCAGATTATAATAATTATATGGCTCTTCAAAATTCGTTTAAAGAACTACAACAATCTTCTGTAATGTTTTAAATAGAGTTAATTCATGTTAATAATCACAAACTGCTTATTGCCTATAATGTGAACCTTTAAATGGAAGGGAAAAGGAATGGAGAACAAAGTGAATTCAAACCTAGGAAGAACTCATCAACTGGAAGGTAATCAACAGAACTTTTTAAAATTTATTATCTATCCTATATCTACATTTTGATTTAAAATAACTATCTACAAATTTGATTTAAAATAACTTTCTACAATTTTGATTTAAAATAACTATCTACAATTTTGATTTAGAATAACTCTACAATTTTGATTTAACTTGATTCAAATGACTGTCTGTGTGTTCTATACACATCTAATTAAAATAACTGTCTGATGTGCCATTATATAGCTATCTCAAGTGGAATGAACTAAATATATTGATTGATGGACAGTGGAAGGAAAAGAAGTTTAAAGAGACTATCTGTAATGTTGATATTTATTCTTTATTTTATTTGTTTATATAATATGTCATTTATTTATTTTTATTATTATTATATTTCATTTTGTTTATATGCTATGTCACACTCTGATCACTAGATTATTTAATTTAATATTTTTTTTATGTTTAAAATGTGTGAAGGAAAGAAAGAAAAATGATTTTGATACCATTTAAGTATAGATGCTCACGTAAATTTAGACTTAAAAGTAAAGAGAGAAATGATATAAATATTTTATTATTCTTAACAAAATTTTAATTTGTGCTTAATAGTAGATATGAAGAATGAGAGGATGGTCATAAAACCCATTATTATGCTGTGAGTGTTGATCTGTTATTGATATAGATATTGGGTATATTGTTGGCTTGACTGGTTAAAATTGAAATAATTCATATATGTATTGATTTGGGATCTGGTTAGTCTTTGTCATTTATCTAGTCTGGAATCGATGTATGTGTGGGCATATTTAAAGCTATAAATGCTTGTCATTACTAATGTAAAGTAATCCTACCACCCAATAGATGGGAAATAGCTGTCTCCTGATTTAGATACCATGGCAGTTGGAGGACTAAGTTTCTCTCCATTTATTTGTTAAGATAGGGAATTATTAATAAAGTTACTGTTTAAGTATAGAAAATGTTGCAAGCCAATATAGGGAATAGGTGTCTAAGAGAAGCTCTTTACACAATTCTGGATCTTAGGAAAGATCTCTATCTGGCTCAAGCAAATAGTTTAAGTTTTAAGTTGATGTTGTTGTTTTTGTTATTTCCCTTATTAAGATATGAAGAGAGTTTTCTTACGTGGGACAGAACAACGTTGCCTGGAAAGGATAAGGATTCAGCCAGATGTATATGTATGATGAAGAGTGACAAAATTTTTAATTAATAAACTAACCGATCTGTATTGATTTTTTGAATGATGGTAGATTAAGGTCGTCAAGCTGAGTGGACATACTGAACTAGTTAAGATATATACAGTCAAGGCATAAAAATCTGACAAGCATGAATGTAAAAGTGTGGGTTTTGAATTTAAACCCGTTTGCAAAATTAGTAGGGTAATTTTGTGACATATAATCCTTCTTCATTGGAAATGTGAAAATTATTACTTGATAAAATGATTTAGAAATTTAAAATTATTTCACATTGCTGGTTAGAATAATTGAAACGAATATACTATTTTGGAATAGTCCAATAGACAATGTTTACAAGAAAAAGAGGGGGGAATAGAGATTTATAGGTTTTCTTCTTTTTCAAGATAAGTTTTCTTAGAGTTAAAATATACGGAATTCTGTTTCCAGCGTTTGTATTTATTATTATTATTATTATTTATTTATTTAATAAATGAATGGGTCAAAACAAGAAGTGAGTCATCCAAGAAATTAGTTAACTCAAACATGTATTTGAATAATAGTCCTGAATAGATCAGAAGCATATATTTGTGTAACAATATTATAATTTAGTGTGTTTTTGTTTAATCTTTATCATTATTACTTCATATAATAAAGTTTTATTATTGTTATAAGATTATATTGTGTTTTGTGTTTTGTTGTTTTAAATGTCTCCAGAATCTATATATCCAGCACCTATATTTAAGGTAATATTGGTCATATGTAAATTTAATTATTCATTTTATAATGATACTTTATTTCCATGATCGATTTGCAGTAGTCATTTTTATATTGTTTCCATATTCGATTCACATAGTTAATTTGATATTAACAATTTATTTCCGTGATTGATTTACAGTATTAATTTTGTCTTGAATATTTCTATATATTCGATTAATATAATTCATTTTATATAAGTTATTTTATAGACTTCATTTTCACATAATTTATTGTTATAATTAATTTGCCTAATCTAACTTATGATTATTTCCGTAATTTGATTTCATAAGTAAATTTTGATTGATTTATCTGATTGATGTCCATGGTTTACTTCCATAGTTTACTTTAGCAAAATAAAATTATTAAGGTTATTAGTTAAAAATAGATTAGAAATAATAGAATAAAGATGACAGGGAATAGTTAAGTTAAGTTTAATAAATTTAATCTTTTGATTCACTGTAATGTTGTGAATATTGGGAGCAGACATAAAACCCCTTTCCTGCTCTCGGTGTTTAGAGGGATTCCCATTATTAAACTTGTATTAAAATTTATTTAGCATATATGGGATCATATCCATTACAGTGTAATCACTTATATGGCCACCTCTTGACAGATCTAGACCTTGAGAAAGAGCAGTTCAATTATTAGACTAAGAGCTAGTTTGGAAGTCAAATAGCTTATTATAACAACATTATTATACTATAATAAATTATTCTACTATTATGAAAATAGGGATCATGAATTGATATTTGATCGAAAAATATATGTGTGTTAGAGAAATAAGATTAGGAATTCTCAGATTAGAGAACATAACACAGACATTCCATGTTATATAATTGTAGCTAGTGAAAGTGATAAATGCTGAGAATGAAAAATAAAGTAATGGGATTAAATGGGGATGATTTATTTGTGATAAATTTTATTTAGCACTAAATTAAATAATGATTTTATATTATGAACATAGATTATGAATTCTTTGCATTAATTACCGAGTTATTTCCAGTCAGATATAAATGAAAACTGTATACAATATTTTCTGTAGTACCACTCGAGATCAGATATTTGTAATAAAGTTGTGGAAGAAAGTTGTCTCATTATTATAAATTTTATAATAAATTTATAATGAAATATTTGCATGACTAATGCTAGGTTTGAAATTAAGACCACATAGATTGAATGGTTTTATCAATATTATTATTATTATTTTCTTGAGAGACAATTTAATTACTTTCTCCAGTATCTTCTATAGTCCTAAATTGACTCTAAATTGACTAGTGATGATGATCTCTAGTGGGCATTACAATTTATAGCTGCAATTTGGCGCCTCCAGTATATATTTGATCCTAAAGTATAAAATTCAATTGGCTAGCTACTTGAAATAAATGAGAGTTTATTGAGGTTGAATAAGTAAAAGAGTGTGCGGAGAAAGTTGAGGTGACAATATATATAACGGGCACACACGCCATTACATAATTTTTTTTTTAAATTAGACATTAAAAATAAAAGTTCGCAAATAAAAAACTTTTTTTAAGAATTAAAAATTGAAAATTAAACATCATTTAAACTCATATATATATATATATATAAAATCGCACAGATGAAAAAAAAATTATTAAAAGAAAACTATTAAAAAAGAAGAAGGTATTTCAAAACTAAATATTAAGAAAAAACTTAAAAGATTTAAAGATAAAAAGAATGTACAATAAATTAATTAATGTTATTGTGTAAAATGGAAATGATTATTTTCAATTAGTTAAAGTAAACTAGCTCTTGGGCATCTTAAAATGTATAATTAAAGGTCAGATAGGAGAGAAAAAACAATGGGAACAGAATGGCCAATAAAAGAAATCCCTTGGGAAATGTACCTCAATGAAAGAATCATCATCATTATGACGTAATGTCCACTCAATCTGAAAGTTTGATATAAAAGAAAAAGTTTGGAAATAAATTAGAAGAAGATAGAGATGTGATAGAGAGAGGTCAGTTTTTCTATATGAAAAAAGAAATGACATCGTTTTCCCACACTGTGGACCACAGGATGTCAGTGCTGGAAAATAAAATACCAGCTAAAGTAAGGACATTCGAATGAAGCAATAAACCATTCAACAGCATATGGTCTCCCCCAGGACATCGGGTCAACACTGGATCCCAAATGGCAAGCAACTGTTAAAGATGAACTTTTTAAAACTGTAAGAATTATATATATATATATATATATATATATATATATATATATATATATATATATATATATATATATATATATATATATATATATATATATATATATATATAACTAATGAACATTAATTTTAAAACTTTCCAGTATTTGAAAACAGTAAGAACTCTAAATTGTATGTTTTTTTTTTGTTTATATATATATAAACTCTAAATTCTAAACTTTTCAATATTTAAATAGAAATAAAATTTCCTATTTGACTAAATTATATAATAATTATTTTTATTGAATGTATTATTTTTTTAAATCATTTCCATTAATTTATTTTTTCCATTCTTTTAAGTTTTTAGTATGATTTTTTTTCTTCTGTTAAGCTAAACTTTTAATTAAATCATGTTAGATTTAGGTCAAGCGTGAATGGCTGCATAGATTTGTAAAGTTAGGTTAGTTTAAGAGAGGGTAAATCTTAGGTTATTTGTTTCATAGATAAATTGGGTAAATGAATTGGATATATTGGTGTAATTAGTAAATGTAGTATAAAGATCCGATATGCGCAAACAGACTTTTTCAAACATACAGACTGTAATGGAATAACTATGTAACACTAAGTATAACCTACAACCAATGTAATCAATTGATTTTTAATAAAGTTACCTTTGAAACCTAATAATAATAATAGTAGTATTAGTATTAGTAGTAATAGTAGTAGTAGTAGTAGTAGTAGTAGTAGTAGTAGTAGTAATAGTAGTAGTAGTAGTAGTAGTAGTAGTAGTAGTAGTATTAATAATAATAATAATAATAATAATAATAATAATAATAATAATAATAATAATAATAATAATAATAATAATAATAACAACAACAACAACAACAAAAACAACAACAACATTAGATAAACATGAATGCATAGGCTAAACTCAATGGGTTTCAAATGATACATGCCACAATATGAAGATCAAAGAAATAAATAATTGAAATAATTATCATTAAGATAAAAGTCAACATTTATAATTTAGGAGTAGAATTGTCATACTCACTCTTTTAAAAGTAAAGACTCTTAATATTGAAAGCATATGCCATTAAAAGGTTATACTAAAATTATTTTTTTCACAACATCTATTACTACCAAACATCTTATCAATATTCTAAGCATTTTACTGCATAATCAGAAGAGACATTTGATTTAAAAATAAGAGTGTTTTTTTAAATATTTACCACAATGATATCTTATTTGAAATAGTTTCTTCTTTAACAATAATAATTTCATTAATAAGACTATTTACAAATAAATTGAGTATCTCAGGATAAATATGATTAAATTTAATTGTAATAAATGTCTACCACTATTATTATAATAATTGTGACATTAATATTTTAAATACACCGAACAACTCTTAATTTAGAATAAAAGAAAAATAATCTACTAGGATACCATTTGAATATTAATAATAGATAAGGATTTTATGGCCATTCTGAATATCACATTATTAAATCTACATTAAGCATTTCTGAACGGAAAGTAATTTCATTATTTGAACTTGTTATAGAATAATGGCATAATCTTTTAAATGTAAAAAAATAATTCAAAATCAGCATATTGATCATTAACGAACAAACAAAATTGACCGTGTTCTTGAATAAAAATATGCTATTATGATTCTTTATTTAACAAAATCTTCCCATTACCTAGAAGTAATACTAATATCTTGAATGTAATTTTAATTTTTAAATACCCCCATGTACCTTTAATACATAAAGATTTAAAGTAATTTATAATACTTTTATGATCTTATTAGATTTCTGAATAAGGAGTGGATGATGGGGTTAATGACTATAATAAAAAAATAACTAATAATAAACCTATTTTCACATTAAACAAAAAAACCAACAACAAATCTGACATATCTTCTAATGTCATTAAAAAAATCTTCTATAGATATGTTTCTCTTTTTTAAAAAAATATTGAAAAAAAAATACAGCTTATAAGGTAGTTATGCAAATTTACAAAAAAGTAAATAAATAAATACAAAAAATAAAAAAATAAAAACACTTATGGTTTGTCCATAAACATTTTATTAATTTGAATATGACTAAGTTTTCACAATTATATAGCATGTACTATTAGAGTGTTCCTCATAAAAATTTAATACAATTTGAAATTACAAGCCTACAAATTCAATGCTGAAATGACTATTAATATAGATGTATATTATGATTTTGTGCTAAAACATAACTTAAAATTTTGAATCTTCATTATTTATCAAGTTTTGATTCTAAGTATGAACAAATCATATCTATGAGGCTTACATAGCAACATTCCTCAATAGCTAATGAAAAAATCAATTGCCAAAATAATGTAATAGTAATATATTACCCATGACTTTATATAAAATACACCATCAATAAAATACATCCACATTTGGGTGACAAAATAAAAAATAAAAGTTTGATGGCATGAACTCACACATAAATGCACATACTTTTGAGGGCAGTAAATATGTAAACTAGGACTTAATCTCTAGTCACAGAGGGGTAATAATGAACCATCAAGGAACTCCATTGATAATGGGATTTGCCTTAAAGCACTACTTGCTTTGGTATAATAAAGAATGATAATACACACACACACACACACACACACACACATATATATATATATATATCTCTCTCTATATATATATATATATATATATATATATATAGAGAGAGAGAGAGAGAGAGAGAGAGAGAGAGAGAAAGACAGTGGCATATTCTCCAAAACTATACTTGCAAGATAAACATTCTTAGAAAATAGGAGAGAGATAAAGCTTTCATCTCTTAAACAAATACATAACTAAGAAATGTGGAAAAATGATAAATAAATAAGTAATGCTAAATCTAGCTTAATAAAATTAGGCAGTAAAATAAATAATAAAATAAGCAATAAAATATGCAAACACTTATATTTCATTTGCATAATGGTAAACCTTTTCTAAATTAATAATTCATAAAAAGGGAAAATGTAACATTTTCAAAATATATTATTATCAAACAATAATATTATGAAAACTTTGACAGAACTGTTTATAAAAATACAATACAAAATTATACTCAAATAATATGTATATAAAATAATTATGGTTTTATAAGCAAAAGCCATAAATATTAAAAGTTAAAATTAAACCCTTTTAGCATTTATAAAATAAAATAAAAGTTCTTCTTCTGTTTCCAACCATTAAGCAGAATACAATTAATAAATCAAATAAAAAACCTATAGATAATGAACATACTTAACATATAAGACTGTAACATAATTAGATAGTATGAAAAACACTTCACAATCTTACTTAAATAGAAAATGTTTAAAACTATTTTATCAGAAATGTTTAGATATGGCATTCAATTTAAGAAAATGTTAATATAATAAGCAATAATAATATTCATTTCTCACATTAAAATAGTCATTTATCTTTTTATCTTTGAAAGCATTTTATTAAATAATAAGAATAATAATAATCAGAAAAAATAATATTATTGAAGCCATGTTCAGAGTAATGGCAATGGTGAGAAAGAGTGAGAACAGGCTTTCATTATTAATGAAGAAAAAATCATATTAAATTTTATTGAAGATTATAATATTATTAAAAATATTCATATTTCCATTTATAATTTATAAATACTATTTTGAAATATTTAATAGTATATTATAAAACTTCTTAAATAGTATAAGACAATAGTTTTTTCTCCATGGAGCCAAGAAAATACATTTCTTTCCTCAACATGAAATAGACATAAAAAGTTAAAATTCCTTTATGTACCACTACTGAATCATAATAAATATTTTTTTAAAATAACAGCACAATTAAATGTATATCCACATAATAAAATTTGACTAAAATCGAATGTATTTCTTGTCAAAATATATATTTTATATGAGGTATTGGAATAATATTATTATCATGAAAGATGAGTTGTTATTATTATAAATTTAAAGATCTTCATTCAAAATGAATTAATCCCAAATAATAGTTTTAGAGAGATGCATATCTTTATGAAAATTATTATGAAGCAATTAAATAATTTTAAAGTCATTAGTTACAGAAAAAAAGTTAAAATAAATTTAAATATTGAGCTGATATTTTAAGTCAGCTCATATATATATATAAGCTCACATATTTATAATTTGTCATAAATATTTTTGAAGTTAAATAGTTTGTAAAATGAAAAAAAGAATTAATTAACAAATGGTTTTGATTTAATGGAAAGGGTAAAAATTTTGAACTTTTATTTTGAAATAAACAAATAAAATTGAATATAATTTATTAAAAAAAAAATGTTAAAAGTGTTTAATTAAAAGGGAGAAAAATTCGAGAGATAAAAGGGTGGGGAAAAGAAAACAAAATTAGATTCTTGGTAGTAATTATACTCTATTGTTGAAACTTTCACAAAGTAAAAATATTTGGTTAGTAATTGCTATTACGCTAATTTAAAAAAAAAGATAAGAAAGAGTGGAGATAAGATCGCTTTTAGGAGAGAGATCAGTTGACTTGACTTTTAGAGACCAGCAAGGACAATAAAGAAAGCAGCTGTGTTTCGAACAATAAAAATTATTATTATTGAAATTTAATTTTGCGAACTCTTGTCAAATGTATAGCGGCTAAAGTTATCACAACCTTCCCCTTTGGGGAATTGACCGCCACTCCATCTGAATGAAGCTATCGAGAGAGTTATGGAATGGAAGAAACGGATATTGCTAGCCGGAAAACCAAAGGAACACTCATGGAATTCGCATATACAAGGACAAAGGCACGACCAATGGAATGTAAAACCTATGAAAATCAGGCCACTCCACTCTGATCGATCAGGGTAATTATAAACTTTTAATTAATGAGAACTCTAAGTAAAGCATAATAGAACTTTATCTTTAATTTAATTTTCATTTATTATGTTTATTATGAATGTTTCAACAATAGAGGGGGGAAATAAATTTGTTTAATATTGTAATCTATTAATGTTAATTTTCGTTCAATATTTTTTTATGAAATATTGGAATAACTGTATTTTAAATTATTTAATATCTATTCGATCTAGAGAGTAACAACAGGGTGGGGGTATAAAAGTGCATCATCAAGTAACAGAGAACCTTGGGGCGTTACTCGTTTGTTAGTAGAAAATAAGGAAAGAATTGAAAGTATAAGAAAACGAAAGACACTTATACGTTCATTGTAAGATTTTTGCAATTTATTTATTTACCAAAGAAAGTGGAGTTTAAAAATAAACTTCAGGAAAGATTAAAAATACTATAAGTCGTCTTATATACACATCTGCTAGAATTCGCAGTATTAGTGTAGTCGCGAGTAAATCTATAGTAAATATTTGGGAAGCATAATTAGAAAGTAAACAGAGGGAAAATCAGAAATTGTAAGTCAGTTCTTTCTGGATCGGATAGAATTATAAGGTTATTAATAATAAATAGTAGTAAAAGAAATTAAAAGTTTTTTTTTTGTCCAACGTATTCTTGAATTCTTGAATTATTTATAATAATTAGTTAGTGTTCTTAAAGGAAAACCCCTGTGAGATTATAATCAAAGTTTATAATCAGTGAATCGTCATTCGAAAATAAATAAAGACCAGGTTTATGTAAAGTTACGTGACCAGGTTCCAAGAGAGAAATCCTTGGTGGCACCCTCGATGACGATTCTAATAACTAAAATTCAGTTAGTAAGGGAAGAAAGAAAGTTGTCGTGTCACAGAGGAGTGAGGAGGGGAAAGTTAGAAAATGGCGCTTCCAATGTGTCAGGCTCGTTAACAAAAGAAACGCCCAGAGACCAGAGTTTTAAAAAAAAAAATTTAGTAAGGGTGGTGGATTTCAGATGGTGGTGGTATGTCAGTATTCTCGTAGGGAGGGTTATGAGTTCGAATATAAAATTAAATAAAACAAAAGAATAAAATATGAGTGAGGACGAAAGTAGCATGGAAAGCCCAGTGGTAACATTTAAAAACCCCGAGCGGTGTCAGTTGCAAGAAATATTGAAAGCTATTGCTGAGCTCAAAGAAATTGTAATGGAAGACCGTAAAAAAATAAAAGAAATGAAAGGCATGATACAAGAATTGAGGAAAGATGTGAATGAATTAAAAGAGAGGGAAAAGAATAGGAACAATGAAAACAAGAGGGAAGTCATAGACCCAGAGGACCATAAAGTCAGTAAAGAGAAAGAAAAGGTAGAAAATGAAGAGATAGAGCAGTTTACAGGGGGAACCAAAGAAATCCCAAACAAGAAGGCTATACAAATAAACTGAGAGATAGAGGTAATAAAAAAAAAGCTCAATGAATCTGGAGAAGAAGAGTTCGATAGAGTCACGTTGGCGAAATTTATACACATAAAAACTTTTAAAGGGGAAAGAGAGGAAAGCCCCTTTGACTACCTGGACAGTCTAGATGATTTTTTCTACATCCATAGGTCGAAAGAAAAAGAGAAGATCATAATAGCAATGAGCCATTTGAGTGGTGCCACTAGGGAATGGTGGAAGGCAGTAAATTACAAACCCCCTACATTCCAAGAATATCGAACTATGATTTTGCGAGGGTTTTGGAGCGTTGAGAAACAAGAAACCATACACATGAAGATATCGCAAGAAAAGTATAAAGCGGACAAAGACGGTACGTACAGTCAGTTTTTTCAATGTCAAGCAGCAAAATTGAGAGCCTTGGAGGCATATCCGATGGATCAATTCCAGATAGTGCGAACTATCAGATTTAACCTTCCGTCAAGTGTGCAACGTAAGTTGGCCGAAAACCGTCGGTTATCCATTGAGGAAGCATTAGAAATATTACAAGATATAGAATGGGAGGACAAGGGGGTAGGTAAAGAAAGTAAAGTTAGATGGGAGAACTGTAACATCCCACGAGTATGAGTAACTATAACCCCAAGAAAAGTTGGGACAAGTCACCGCGGGGCAATTAAAGTTTTTTTTATTGTTTTTTTATGACAAATGGGGCAATGAGCTGATATTTTAAGTCAGCTCATATATATATAATCTCACATATTTATAATTTGTCATAAATATTTTTGAAGTTAAATAGTTTCTAAAATGAAAAAAAGAATTAATTAACAAATGGTTTTGATTTAATAAAAAGGGTAAAAATTTTGAACTTTTATTTTGAAATAAACAAATAAAATTGAATATAATTTATTAAAAAAAAAAAATGTTAAAAGTGTTTAATTAAAAGGGAGAAAAATTCGAGAGATAAAAGGGTGGGAAAAAGAAAACAAAATTAGAGTCTTGGTAGTAATTATACTCTATTGTTGAAACTTTCACAAAGTAAAAATGTTTGGTTAGTAATTGCTATTACGCTAATTAAAAAAAAAGATAAGAAAGAGTGGAGATAAGATCGCTTTTAGGAGAGAGATCAGTTGACTTGACTTTTAGAGACCAGCAAGGACAATAAAGAAAGCACTGTGTTTCGAACAATAAAAATTATTATTATTGAAATTTAATTTTGCGGACTCTTGTCAAATGTATAGCGACTAAAGTTATCACAACCTTCCCCTTTGGGGAATTGACTGCTTTACTCCATCTGAATGAAGCTATCGAGAGAGTTATGGAATGGAAGAAACGAATATTGCTAGCTGGACAACCAAAGGAACACTCATGGAATTCGCATATACAAGGACAAAGGCACGACCAATGGAATGTAAAACCTATGAAAATCAGGCCACTCCACTCTGATCGATCAGGGTAATTATAAACTTTTAATTAATGAGAACTCTAAGTAAAGCGTAATAGAACTTTATCTTTAATTTAATTTTCATTTATTATGTTTATTATGAATGTTTCAACAATAGAGGGGGGGAAATAAATTTGTTTAATATTGTAATCTATTAATGTTAATTTTCGTTCAATATTTTTTTATGAAATATTGGAATAACTGTATTTTAAATTATTTAATATCTATTCGATCTAGAGAGTAACAACAGGGTGGGGGTATAAAAGTGCATCGTCAAGTAACAGAGAACCTTGGGGCATTACTCGTTTGCTAGTAGAAAATAAGGAAAGAATTGAAAGTATAAGAAAATGAAAGACACTTATACGTTCATTGTAAGATTTTTGCAATTTATTTATTTACCAAAGAAAGTGGAGTTTAAAAACAAACTTCAGGAAAGATTAAAAATACTATAAGTCATCTTATATACACGTCTGCTAGAATTCGCAGTATTAGTGTAGGCGCGAGTAAATCTATGGTAAATATTTGGGAAGCATAATTAGGAAGTAAACAGAGGGAAAATCAGAAATTGTAAGTCAGTTCTTTCTGGATCGGATAGAATTATAAGGTTATTAATAATAAATAGTAGTAAAATAAATTAAAAGTTTTTTTTTTGTCCAACGTATTCTTAAATTCTTGAATTATTTATAATAATTAGTTAGTGTTCTTAAAGGAAAACCCCTGTGAGATTATAATCAAAGTTTATAATCAGTGAATCGTCGTTCGAAAATAAATAAAGACCAGGTTTATGTAAAGTTACGTGACCAGATTCCAAGAGAGAAATCCTTGGTGGCGCCCTCGACGACGATTCTAATAACTAAAATTCAGTTAGTAGGGGAAGAAAGAAAGTTGCCGTGTCACAATATTAAATAAACTTTAAATAAGAATAAAAATTAATTATAGTTCTTACATACTCAAAGCAACAACAGTGCTGCCTTTTAAAGTTCCATAAAACATGAAATTTAGATAGCATAGAGTTAAACTTAATATAATAACTGGTTGGTTTTATCATAATGTTTACTACAACATAAATCCTGTGCACATGATGTTTTAATTTAGAAACTGTGCCTAGACAACATTAGTTTCCTAGCAAAGCATTATTTTTATTAAAAAAAAAAAATTATTTAAAAAAAGAATTAAACTTATTAAATTAAAATGATTAAATAACTTCCAGTAATAGTGAATAAAAATGAAAATGCAACACCCTGGGTTTGTTCCAGTGTCAGTTTCTCTTATTTATATCTGAAGTCATATGATTATTTTATAGTTTTTTAATATTGACATTTTAATTTCCACCTACTTTATTTCACTGATCTAAATCCAAGGTTTTTTTTATCTATAAGGAGACATTCTAGAAATATTATCATTACATATTCAGTTTTCTAAAATCAATTAATTTATGTCTAGACAGGTAAATTAATTATTACATTTCCTGTTAAAATAATTTATTTATATAAACAAATGTTATAGTAAAAATGAAATACATTACAAAATAAAAATTACATTACTCCCAATAAAAAAATAAATTTTATTATAATATTTATTGAAAATATTCATTTTCATTTAATTTAAGTGCTCAGAACATTTAAAATTGTCTTTTTTTAAAAAAAACAACAACAAGATATTCAAGAAACATTTTAAACAAGGATGTGTTAAGAAATAACTACTTTACACTCATTCATTCAGATATTCATGAATTCACTTTATTAATTTCTAGTTGTAAAATTATTAGCTTTATTATAATTTCTATTAACTAACTAAATCTAAAATATTTAATTATAATATGTTATATATATAATTGAAATTGAATTAATGTATTTTAATATTTAATTTAAATTGAATTGGTTTTGAAGTTTAATACCAATATCAAACTTCAAAATTCTTTAATAGTTAAGTTATGCTTATTTTAATCTTATTGGTTTACAAAATTATATTAAGTCAATTATTTTGTATAGCGTGATGTTTTTTACAAACTGTAATATTTTAAACAGCATTAAACTGTTGCACATGCACTTTGGATTTTAACTATAAAATGAATGAATACAAACACTTTAAACACATGATAAAGTCTTTGGAACTTTCCAAAAACTTTATCATGTGTTTGAAGCTTTTGTATTCATTCATTTTATAGTTAAAATCCAAAGGGCATGTGCAATAGTTTAATGCTGTTTAAAATATTAAAACTACATTAACTAATACTTCAAGTTCACAAATATTTAAAATTTAAGTTCTTTCAACTTACAAAATAACTATTTATAGGAGGACAATATAACTCAACTGCTAAAATCAATTTACAGCTATAAAAATTGCAAAAAATATTTATATACTGATTTAACAAAAATAAAGTTTATCCATTCTAAAAAAAAGTAAAATACTGTAAATTTTTTTTTAGGATATTTGGCTGAAATATAACTCAACATTTAGATTTTAAAAAAAGGTAAAGGCCACAATTCTCTAGAGCTTGTGAGGAAAAAAAATGCATTACAAAGTTTACTTATTATATCACAATATACTTTTAAACACAGCATTGTAAAATATATTTTCATTAGTATTCTAAGTAATAATAATATTCTAATTATTATTTAAGTCAATAATTTATTTGATACTCTAAAAGTATTCATCCCTATGGCAAAAAGATGTTATTATTATTAAATCCCACCCCTAGAGTTAGACTGGTAATATTTGCTTGTAAATAGCTATTACTGATGATTTTTCTAAAGTGTGAGTGGAAAGATGATAATTGTAAATAAATTTGAAATAATTAATATTTTTTATCCCACAGTTTACATTTTTGTTTAATGAAATTTACATGGATAATACTAATATATGTATATAAATATTATGCATGCAATTAATTAATATTTATTTAAGTGTTCAAATTATTATTGAGCTCATGCATATTATCATAGGAGTAAATGCACAGTCTTATCTTAACACAAGTAATTCTGGGAGGTTAATTCAATGTAAAAACATAAAACAATATAATATAATGTTGTTGCCAGGTAATAGTCGCAAGTAAACTCTTGAAAGTTGAAAACTTTTACAATCACAAAATTAATAAACATTGTCTATAAAATGATTGTATACAAAAATCAATCAGTCAGACAAAATGTTGTTAACATGTTCAAATTAAATTCTTGTAAAATAAATTTTAATCATTATTTAGTTCTTATTGTGTAATATTTCGTATGTAACAACAAAAGTGATTTTTCTGCATGTTACAAGTTTTAAAATATTATTTATATAAATTAAAATTACTCATTTAAAAAAAATACTTGGTTGTCATATTTAGCTGGACGTCCTTGCAAATATAATATTTTTATCTATCTATATTGTTTATACCAACTATCTGATATTTATTTGTGTTTTGAAAATCAGCATTTGTATTTTGTAGTAATTTATAAAATAAAGATGTCCTCCTATTGAATAATTATTTTGATAGTAGTAACAATAAAAAAGTATTCCTTGTTAAAAAAATGGTAAATTTATTTGTAAAATATTTAAAAACAATGTTAATTCATGTCAGGTTACAGTAATTAAAAGTTTTTTTTTTTCAAAGTGAATTTTAGTCTAAGCCTTACAATGGACATTTCATTGTCAATAGCAACAACAATTAACTAAGATACTTGAATCAGCAGCAAACCCTAGTTGTGCATGTCATTAACTTTTTAAAGAGTAACAATTTCTAAAAAAAAAAAAAAAAAAAGGTTGCAATGTTAAAAAAATCATTTATTGCTAGAAATGAAATTAATTATTTATGGCTTTTTAAAAAATCCTAAATAACATTCTTATCTGCCACTGTGTTGACTGTCATAATTTATTAACTCATGCAAAATGTTAAACCATATTAGATTTCAATCATATTGTGTGATAATATCTATATATTTTGAATTTTTAAATTGTATAAAAAGTAAATTATTAGAGATGTATCAAGATCTAATAATTAAAAAGGTATATCAATAATAAATAACCACTAAAACAATATATACACTTTAAATATATATTTAAAATTAAAAGCTAAACGTTTTATGTAAAGAAAATAAATAATAACTATTTACCTATCGATCAATTCATCGCACTTGCACATTATAGCTTCAACTCGTCCATCCATATTACTTTATTTATGCATCTATCTATCTATCTATCTATCTATCTATCTATCTATCTATCTATCTATCTATCTATCTATCTATCTATCTATCTATCTATCTATCTATCTATCTATCTATCTATCTATCTATCTATCTATCTATCTATCTATCTATCTATCTATCTATCTATCTATCTATCTATCTATCTATCTATCTATCTATCTATCTATCTATCTATCTATCTATCTATCTATCTATCTATCTATCTATCTATCTATCTATCTATCTATCTATCTAACTATCTATCTATCTATCTATCTCACTATCTATCTACTATCTATCTATCTATCTATCTATCTATCTATCTATCTATCTATCTATCTATCTATCTATCTATCTATCTATCTATCTATCTATCTATCTATCTATCTATCTATCTATCTATCTATAAATCTTTTTATTAATCTGGTTATGCATCTAACTATCAATCCATTTATCAAACTTTCAAATAAAACAATGCATTTATCAACCCATTTATCTATTTGCTTATATATTTATCTGTCTGTTTTTGTCAGTCTACTTGACCATCGATCTGTTTATCCGTATATGCATATATCTATTTATATAATTATCAATCTAACTTTTTTTATCTTACTAGATATGTATGTATTTATGTATCTATTTATCTATCTAAGCTAAACTATCTATATGTCTGTTTAACTATTTATCTTTTAATCAATCAAATTATTAATTATCTATCTTTCTATATATCTATTTTTATACATACACTAATTTGAAATTAAAAGTGATCCATATATTGGCAAATAAAAGAATTAAATAGGTCATTCAATTTACTTTTCTAATGTACACATAGAAAAAATCATGGCATGTAATGATTGGAAAAAATATTTTTTATTGTAAAAACTCTAAGAAAGTATCAATCGTTTGAAAAAAAAACAACAACAAAATTATTATTATCTAAAATTGTAATATTTGATTATCCTTCTTAATAAAAATTAAAAATTTAATTGTAATTTTGTTTAATTATTTCTATCATATAATATTAATTTACAAAAAACAATTTTTATAAAAAAATATTTTATTTAAACTTTACAAACAAATTCAAGTGACAGTTTTAACATATAACACAACGTTTCAAGTGGTATTATGCTCTTTAGGTTTTGCTAGCTTTATCAGTGACAGTAATAATATGGAAATTGAACCAAGGATCTTTAGATTCATGAATATAAATTTAAGGTAATTCTCTAAATATCTATGCTATTTTTAAAAGGAATCAGTCAATAGAAATTTCATATTCTTATCATTGAGAGCTTTCTTGATTTTTTTAAAAGTAATATTAGTGAGTGGTTTCCAAACATTATTAATTATAACACTAGGCTGACATATTGTCAGTATCATGAAAACAGCTTTTAAAAATTCTTGTTTTTTTTTTCTCCTTACTTTTCAAGATTTTTATTTTTTTTCACAATCAAACATAGTTAATATCTTTTAAAATATAAATATATTATGATGCCAGCTGATATATATATATATATATATATATTGAAACAGATATGCTGTTCCTCATGTAAATATTCAAAAGATCCCCCCCCCATTCAAAAATGTCTAGCATGATTCAGTCTAATTGGGAACGCAATAAAGCTGTGATTTGTTAAAAAAAAAATCATATTTTTAATTTTGTGATTGATGGATTTGAATAAAATGTTATATCATCTTTTTTTTTTTTTTATCTGTCTCAATAAAAAAAAAAGAAATTAATTATCCAATCATTAAAAAGAAAAAAAAAGATACTTGGGTTAAACTGAGGCAGTATTCAAATTAGGCACGTCGTCGGAAGAAAAGAACTTTTTTTTTTCTCTCGTCTTACACAGAGAAGCAGAACATATTAAATTTTTAAAAAAAAAATGTATTACTTAATTCTTTTGACATATTAAAATATAGCTTTAACAAAATGTGAAAATGGAAAAAGAAAGCTTTGCTAGAGGAATTATAGTGACAATGGGGTAAATTAGTGGCTTCACTCTCTCCACGCTGTGCCATGACTTTCCATAAATGAAATAACCCGCCTTCTTTTTGAGTAAACTGGACTGCAAAACTGGAAGGTAATTATGTTATAAGAATGTTTAGACATCTTTATAATAAGTTATAAATTGACATCATGAAATAATTACATAGAATTTGTTTTATAAAATATTAAAACATCTTTATCATACGTTATAAAGTGAAGTTATGAAATAATTACATAGAATTTGTTTTGTAAAATATTAAAACATCTTTATCATACGTTATAAAGTGAAGTTATGAAATAATTGTACGCAAATTTATTTATAAAAATATTTGAACATATTTACTATATGGATTAGAAATGCCTTAATTGCATATTACTTCCATCTGAGTAATGTAACAGAGCTTATGTGTATGAATATACTTTTATATTTGATTAAATTAGAAATGCTTCAATTACTAAATGATAAATGCTCCACAAGCCAAACAGAGTTTATGTGTATGAATATACTTTTATATTTGACTAAATTAGAAATGCTTCAATTACTAAATGATAAATGCTCCAAAAGCCAAACAGAGTTTATGTGTATAAATATACTTTTATATTTGATTAAATTAGAAATGCTTCAATTACTAAATGATAAATGCTCCACAAGCCAAACAGAGTTTATGTGTATGAATATACTTTTATATTTGACTAAATTAGAAATGCTTCAATTACTAAATGATAAATGCTCCAAAAGCCAAACAGAGTTTATGTGTATGAATATACTTTTATATTTGATTAAATTAGAAATGCTTCAATTACTAAATGATAAATGCTCCACAAGCCAAACAGAGTTTATGTGTATGAATATACTTTTATATTTGACTAAATTAGAAATGCTTCAATTACTAAATGATAAATGCTCCACAAGCCAAACAGAACTTATGTATATGAATATACTTTTATATTTGACTAAATTATAAATGCTTCGATTACCAAATGATAAATGCTCCACAAACCAAGAATTGCTGAGTTTAAATGTTTACCAATCAATAATAATTCATAAAATAATGAAATGATGTATAAATCATAAATGGTTGACTGCTCCCAAGCTTCTTCTCATAAATGAATTCAAAATGAACTATTGTTGAATTAGAATATTTCCAAGCTTCTTCTCATAAAGGAATTCAAAAATGAACTATTGCTGAATTAGACTGTTTCCAAACATCTTCTCATAAATGAATTCAAAATGAACTATTGTTGAATTAGAATATTTCCAAGCTTCTTCTCATAAAGGAATTCAAAAATAAACTATTGTTGAATTAGAATATTTCCAAGCTTCTTCTCATAAATGAATTCAAAATGAACTATTGTTAAATTAGAATATTTCCAAGCTTCTTCTCATAAACGAATTCAAAATGAACTATTGTTGAATTAGAATATTTCCAAGCTTCTTCTCATAAAGGAATTCAAAAATGAACTATTGTTGAATTAGACTGTTTCCAAATGTCTTCTCATAAATGAATTCAAAATGAACTATTGTTGAATTAGAATATTTCCAAGCTTCTTCTCATAAAGGAATTCAAAAATAAACTATTGTTGAATTAGAATATTTCCAAGCTTCTTCTCATAAAGGGATTCAAAAATGAACTATTGTTGAATTAGACTGTTTCCAAACGTCTTCTCATAAATGAACTTGTAAATGAACTATTGATAAAAAAAAAAGAACTGCTTCTAGCTCTTTCATAAGTAAAATGAAAATGTGTTATCATGTGGATAGAAATGAATTTCATTAGAAATTGCAAATTAATTGTTATTTAATAAATTTTTTTTTGTTACTAAAAATTAAATTGGTTATCCAGTTGTCCAATTCTGTTTTGTTTTATTGCATCACTCATCAGTTATAGCACTGGTTCATGAGAATCTCATGCTTTCTGAGCTACGTCTGACATAACTAGACCTAGGCCAGTCAGGTTGTAGTGAGACAGAACTCTAATGGCACTTTTTGGGAAACCAAACTTAGAAATATTTAGATGTTTCCAGTCTCTATGGTACTACATCCTCTGATGAGCAGGAAATATTGTTGTAGGAGGCATTAACATCTGCATTAGGAATGTCAATTGATAGTTCCTTCCTACAGCATGCTCATCAGAAAATTGTTACAACTAACGTAATAAAAGGGTTGTATGGGGGTCCGGTTACATTTGGTGCCCAACATGGGGCCTTATCTGGCTAGCCTACTCATAGGCCGGTTAATTTGCCACCCTATTGTGAGGTCCGATCTAGCTAGCCTACTCATAGGCATAAGCAGATCACGATTCTGTGATATGAACAGTGCATATGATGTAGTGATGTAATTTGTTCAGGAAGGATGGAAAAATAAAAGTTTAAAAGAAAAACAACACAAAAATGAATGGCATAAAGAATGAAACAGGCATTTCAAAGAAGATGGAGTAAAGTCATGGTGTGGATGGAGAGAGAAGCTAATTAAAGTTGAAATTAAAAAAATACCACTAAACTAGAATAAAATATTGATGAAAACCAGATCAAAATAAAAAAAAAATGATGAATACAGAAAGCATAGAGGATCCTCCTGAGAAAGAAGATAAACAAGAAGCTAAAGCAGATGAGGAATCAGAGAAAACAGGGGAGATGTCTGCATTAGCCCAGTTATTGGAAATTATAAAAGCAGACCAAAAAAAAGAGATAAACAAAGAGAAGAAGATACCAAACAAAGAGAAGAAGATATCAAACAGAGAGAAGAAGATAACCAAAAAAGAGATAAGCAAAGAGAAGAAGATATCAAACAGAGAGAAGAAGATAACAAGCAAGCAATAGAAGCAAACCAAAGAATAGAAAAACAAATTATGGAAGCAGTGGAAAATCAAAATGAAAAGTTAAACCAGTTGATAAAGGAAATAATTCAGTCTAAAAAATTGGATGAGGAGAAAACTTTGGAATTCCCAACCAAAGATATTTTAAAGGAATCACAAATTGAATATCCTATTACTGATGAAGCAAAATTTGAGATTGTTAAAAAGGAAGAAATTGAAATTACAAAGAGTGATCTTGAAATTGTCAGTCTACCTTCAGGAAAACTTCTGATTGTGGAATATACCTCTAAAATTGAAAATAAAGAAACAGTATATACAGAAGCTGAGAATGAAATTGTATAAAATACAGTAAAAGAGTTTCAAATGGATGAAAATGAATCTAATAAAGCAAAATTAAAATCTTCTGAACTTCAAGAAGATGAAAAACGTGAAAATGAACATAATCAAAATATAACAAGGGGACTGTCCAATATAGAAGAAAATGTTTCAGAAAAATTGTCTGATATATGCTATGAAATAGTAAAGGAGATAGAGAAAGAAACCATAAAATGGAAAGAAAAGTGTGTTAGTCCTCAGCCATATGTAAAAATTATAAACAAAAGCTTAATAAACTCAAATCAAAAATTGAGTACAGAAAAAAAATATATAAAGACAGTTATTAAAAAAATAGTTGCTTACACAGGAAAAGACACCAAAAGGGAATCTGAAAACTCAGGATTTATAAGTGTGAAAGAAATTAAACAACAAGAAACCTTTGCAAATATCAAAAAAATAATTACTATGGCAAAAGAACCATTTAAAAGGAGAACTTTTATGTAAAAATGAAGTACCACCATGGAAGACGAAAAGGAAAAAATTCACAGATGGTGTTCATGGTCCATATCGGACGCATATAATTAGAAGATCAAACAGTAACAAGGACCTCCAAAGAAAATACAGAAGTGAAGAAGCAAGACACCACAGTAATGTTAAACATGATAAATTTTCAACAAAGAGACGATCCAGAAGTATGTCACCTCATAATATAAAAGAGGACTATAGGAGAACTGATCATGATCCTCAGTCTCCCCAAACCAGGTTGCAGTTATAATTCAGAATAAAATAGAGATAGCTGATGGGAAAAGTTTGTGAGTGTGGTGTAGTGATGCATGAACTTGTGTTTTTCATGTTGAGATGGTGGATGATTGAGCGGAGCTGCTTGGATGCATTGTGTTATGATGCTCCGAAGTATATGCTTGGCACTATCCAGACCTGGATGTTGTGCTCCAAGAGTAGTCCAGCAGTGCGTATATATAGGTCTCATGTATAGGCCTTGGTCTCATGGATAGGCCAAATGATAGCCCCTAAGACTCACTGAAGCTGAGCAGGGTTGGCTGAGTGCCAAATTGGTTTTTTTTTCTCTGGCTCCTATTCTTGGTTGGATGATACTTCTAGGTACAAGAGAGGTAGTGCTTAAAAATGAGATATTTTCTCGTGACATCATGGGGCTGTGCATGCTGGGAGTTTGTGCTTGGCCGTCTACTTATCCTGGTGTTGGAGGCTATAGTTCATGTATTCACTTTTCCAGCTCATCTTACATATTCATCAGCATATCTAAAACCAGGCAGTACTGAGAAATAATGCGTATAGTATATGGAATGAAATCGTAATTCCAGGCGATTTCATCCCAAAATTTGGTGAGGGGTAATGAAACAGATATGCTGTTCCTCATATAAATATTCAAAAGATCCCCCCCCATTCAAAAATGTCTAGCGTGATTCAGTCTAATTGGGAACGCAATAAAGCTGTGATTTGTTAAAAAAAATCATATTTTTAATTTTGTGATTGATGGATTTGAATAAAATGTTATATCATCTTATTTTTTTTTTTATCTGTCTCAATAAAAAAAAAAGAAATTAATTATCCAATCATTAAAAAGAAAAAAAAAAGATACTTGTGTTAAACTAAGGCAGTATTCAAATTAGGCACGTCGTCGGAAGAAAAGAACTTTTTTTTTTCTCTCGTCTTACACAGAGAAGCAGAACATATTAATTTTTTTTTTTTTAAAAAAAAGTGTATTACTTAATTCTTTTGACATATTAAAATATAGCTTTAACAAAACGTGAAAATGGAAAAAGAAAGCTTTGCTAGAGGAATTATAGTGACAATGGGGTAAATTAGCGGCTTCACTCTCTCCACACTGTGCCATGACTTTCCATAAATGAAATAACCTGCCTTCTTTTTGAGTAAACTGGACTGCAAAACTGGAAGGTAATTATGTTATAAGAATGTTTAGACATCTTTATCATAAGTTATAAATTGACATCATGAAATAATTACATAGAATTTGTTTTATAAAATATTAAAACATCTTTATCATACGTTATAAAGTGAAGTTATGAAATAATTACATAGAATTTGTTTTATAAAATATTAAAACATCTTTATCATACGTTATAAAGTGAAGTTATGAAATAATTACATAGAATTTGTTTCATAAAATATTAGAACATGTTTATCATACGTTATAAAGTGAAGTTATGAAATAATTACATAGAATTTGTTTTGTAAAATATTAAAACATCTTTATCATACGTTATAAAGTGAAGTTATGAAATAATTGTATGCAAATTTATTTATAAAAATATTTGAACGTATTTACTATATGGATTAGAAATGCCTTAATTGCATATTACTTCCATCTGAGTAATGTAACAGAGCTTATGTGTATGAATATACTTTTATATTTGATTAAATTAGAAATGCTTCAATTACTAAATGATAAATGCTCCACAAGCCAAACAGAGTTTATGTGTATGAATATACTTTTATATTTGATTAAATTAGAAATGCTTCAATTACTAAATGATAAATGCTCCACAAGCCAAACAGAATTTATGTGTATGAATATACTTTTATATTTGACTAAATTAGAAATGCTTCAATTACTAAATGATAAATGCTCCATTATAAAAATATTTGAACATATTTACTATATGGATTAGAAATGCCTTAATTGCATATTACTTCCATCTGAGTAATGTAACAGAGCTTATGTGTATGAATATACTTTTATATTTGATTAAATTAGAAATGCTTCAATTACTAAATGATAAATGCTCCACAAGCCAAACAGAGTTTATGTGTATGAATATACTTTTATATTTGACTAAATTAGAAATGCTTCAATTACTAAATGATAAATGCTCCACAAGCCAAACAGAGTTTATGTGTATGAATATACTTTTATATTTGACTAAATTAGAAATGCTTCAATTACTAAATGATAAATGCTCCAAAAGCCAAACAGAGTTTATGTGTATGAATATACTTTTATATTTGATTAAATTAGAAATGCTTCAATTACTAAATGATAAATGCTCCACAAGCCAAACAGAGTTTATGTGTATGAATATACTTTTATATTTGACTAAATTAGAAATGCTTCAATTACTAAATGATAAATACTCCACAAGCCAAACAGAATTTATGTATATGAATATACTTTTATATTTGACTAAATTATAAATGCTTCGATTACCAAATGATAAATGCTCCACAAACCAAGAATTGCTGAGTTTAAATGTTTACCAATCAATAATAATTCATAAAATAATGAAATGCTGTATAAATCATAAATGCTTGACTGCTCCCAAGCTTCTTCTCATAAATGAATTCAAAATGAACTATTGCTGAATTAGACTGTTTCCAAACGTCTTCTCATAAATGAATTCAAAATGAACTATTGTTGAATTAGAATATTTCCAAGCTTCTTCTCATAAAGGAATTCAAAAATAAACTATTGTTGAATTAGAATATTTCCAAGCTTCTTCTCATAAATGAATTCAAAATGAACTATTGTTAAATTAGAATATTTCCAAGCTTCTTCTCATAAATGAATTCAAAATGAACTATTGTTGAATTAGAATATTTCCAAGCTTCTTCTCATAAAGGAATTCAAAAATGAACTATTGTTGAATTAGACTGTTTCCAAACGTCTTCTCATAAATGAACTTGTAAATAAACTATTGATAAAAAAAAGAACTGCTTCTAGCTCTTTCATAAGTAAAATGAAAATGAGTTATCATGTGGATAGAAATGAATTTCGTTAGAAATTGCAAATTAATTGTTATTTAATAAATTTTGTTTTGTTACTAAAAATTAAATTGGTTATCCAGTTGTCCAATTCTGTTTTGTTTTATTGCATCACTCATCAGTTATAGCACTGGTTCATGAGAATCTCATGCTTTCTGAGCTACGTCTGACATAACTAGACCTAGGCCAGTCAGGTTGTAGTGAGACAGAACTCTAATGGCGCTTTTTGAGAAACCAAACTTAGAAATATTTAGATGTTTCCAGTCTCTATGGTACTACATCCTCTGATGAGCAGGAAATATTGTTGTAGGAGGCATTAACATCTGCATTAGGATGTCAATTGATAGTTCCTTCCTACAGCATGCTCATCAGAAAATTGTTACAACTAACGTAATAAAAGGGTTGTATGGGGGTCCGGTTACAATATATATATATATATATATATATATATATAAGCATGCTTATAGCTCTAAACTAGCTTTTTCTTTTAAATAAATTCCACAAGTGTAAACATTTAAAATCTCTATCTAGGTTATCTGTAACCCCAAACCTTTTTCAAACTGATGGTTCTTGCCCAAGGGGTACTAGGACATTCAGATACTAGATCTAAAATACAAACTCAAGCCCAGCATTTATTAAATAATAAACAATTAAATAGAAAATCTGAAAATTTCTGACATCTATATGTCTGCAGATCCAGAGATCTAATTTAAATAATAATATGAGACTAAATAAATTTCAGATTCACCAAATATTAATAGCCTTGGCAATATAACTATATCATAGCCTCAAAAGGCAAACTATAATAATAAAAAAATCAAGTCATATATCATATAACTTAATTTAATAAGCTTGTATTTACAAATATAAATATAATGAGCATGCTAATAGCTTTAAACAAGCTTTTTTACTTTTTTACTTATATATATATATATATATATATATATATATATATATATATATATATATATATATATATATATATATATATAATATATATATATATATATATATTGTAATGATGTATTTGGCCTTGTGTGCTAAATATATTCTATAATTTGTTAAATTTCTTTATTAGATTATATTAAATAAATTTTCTTCTTAATGTTCAATTATAAAGTCTTAGCTAAAAGTTTTATATTATTGATTAAAATAATTTACTTAGCTTATAGCTGAAATACACAGGCTTATATATACCTGTGTCTATATATGTAATAGACTGGGTATGAGCACAGACTTTCACCTGACCCACCACTCTCCACACTATCTCATATATATATCTGAGCACTTGTAGCATATATGTGTAGAGATGGTAATCTGAACCAACTGATGATTGCTGGTTTAGCATGAAATACGTATATTGGTGATTATTTATCTTTTCGACATATGTGTGTTCGGGTGTATCAGTGTTATGAGATAGTGTGGAGAGTGGTAGGTCAGGTGAAAGTCTGTGCTCATACCCAGTCTATTACTTAGCTTATGTAAATATTAATTACTTAAAAAATTCTAATTATATTATTTAATGTTTGATTAAAAATTCATAAGCCAATAGTTTAGCTCTAAATAAAAATTAGTTTAAAGCCTGTTATGTTTGAGGTATAGGTAATTAATAAAGTTGTTTCATTGTATATCAAACTATGGTCATTTAATTTTGTTAGGATCTTTGTTAGTTTTACAATAAATAGTTTTAAAATAATAATTTATAAAGTGCTAGTCTATTAATTTTAATTTAAATGATTTAAATGAAGTAAGTTAAACATAAAAATCTTAGCTTTATTTTACCATAAGAGTTATAACTGATATGTGTATTTATGAATGCTGGACATGGGTTTGAATAAATGAAATATTTAAAAAAAAAGAATTCATTAAATTATATATTTTATTAAAAAAGGTACATTGAATAATTACAACATTAAAAGCTTTTACATAAAGTAAAACAGAAGATATTTTGAGTCAAATGTATATAATTTATAAACATAAATAAATAATTTTAAATTAGCTTAACCTTTGTGATGAAGTTTACGAGACCTTTCATTGACGATTGATGTCACTCTAATTCCATTATTTTTAATGCTAGGATAGTCATTTTATAGTCAATAGTTAGATTTTTAAAAGTTCTGTAAGATGCTGCCCTCTTTTGAATTATTTTACAAGTAAAAAATCAATATGAATGCTCAAATATGTCAAAGAATAGCAAAGCTCTGCCTTCTCTTGAATCTTATTGGCTGTGTAAATTTTGACAACAAAGAAAATGGCTGCCAAAAAGTAAAGAGTTACGTTCGTATTTTGTTTTATTTTGAAAATGATAAATGAATGTTTTTTGAGTATTTTTTGATGAATTATAAACAATTTTGATAAAACGGGCTAAAATTACAATTATTTCAGAAAAATATCTAAGATTTTAGTAAAAATATTTAAGATTTTAGCCAAAAAATTATTTACTTTTCCGTAACATAAAAGTGAAAAAAAAATTTACGTCAGCAACTCTATTTAATTGGATTACTATATTTCACTTTACATTTTCTGCTACAAAATATTTCTACAATAAATAAATAGAAATTTATTTTTGAAAATACTTTCGTTCACTTTCATAACCTGACAAATTATTAATATACTTTTTACAAACGAAACTAAAGTAAATGTCATATTAAAAGATAAATATATTTTAACAATTGACTGTCTTCAGTTTGTGAGTTGGCCAATTAAAAGCTTTGATTTTTACCTCAGATAACCAGTAATATAATTAGCAGTCAAAAGGTTAATAAATAATTTATATAATATTTTAATTGTAATTTATAAAGCTCATTATCAATATAGACATCTTGTGAACAGAATCTGGAATAAAAAGTTCAAGGTTATGTTAATTATGAAAATTAAAAGCACTCTAATAATTTAAATAAAGAGCTGAAATATTCAAATTAGGTTGGTTGACCTATATCACATTACATGAAAGGAAAAGACAAAACTCTCCATACATTAGTGCCATTTAGTGCAAGCCAGAGTAATTAATGGATGCCAAAAGGCTTGTGCATAAAATCCCTATCTAGTTTATATTCATCCAATATCCCCTGACTCATTTCTGGCTCGTGGCCTTCATCAGTGATTACTCTGTCTTGTACTGAGTGGCACTACTGTATGGAAAGTTTTGTCTGTTTTAATAACAGTTATGAGCAAGCATAAGAAATGGTGATCATGTTGTGTATAAAAGGAACACACAGTCTTATTAAACACATTTCATTTTAATTAATTTACTGGCTGTTATTTTCAATATAATTTTCACATTCTATTTTGAATAAGTTAAAAAGTTTTAACTTGATTTATTTTATCATTTCAAATGTTTAAATAGCAAGTTTAAAAGTTATCCAGCAATATTATTCTGAGGATATGGTTGACCAGCTTATCAAGAAATAAATCATGAGAAGATGCTATAAATCATATTAATCTTATAAAGAAAGTCAATAGAAAGAGACCACACAATACGAAATATATGTTTATTTTATGCTTATCTTAAAGCATTAAATAATTAAGCTATTGTTTATCAAAACTGCTTTTTACACTTTAAAAATATTATTTTTAATCCATTATTAATATTAATCCTAGTTATTAATGAAATATTTCTTACATCTGCATAATAACTTTGACAAAAGTTGAATAATTGATAAAAACATTGTGAAAGACCATCACTCTTAATTTGTTGTCAGAGAAACATGTATAAATTATTATATCTATTATTATTAAAAGTAATAATGTTGACTTATCATAGAAGTATTGACTGTCTTAAGAAAAGCAGAAATTGCAAGTATTTGGAATTGTGCTACATCATTTAAAGAAAATAAATAGTTATTAAAATTAGCTTTTTTAATATTTGGAAAAAAATTCTTCATTTATTTTTCTACCAATACAGATAATCTAATATTGAACTAATATAATTTTTCCTTCTGAGTTCATGTATTTATTCATTTAGAATATTTTTAAATTGCTTATTTATTTTGTGAAATATATTACTTTACATTCTAGAAAGAAGAAATGATTTAAACTTATACCATGCTAATATTATTAAAATACATAAACATTATAATATGGAAAACTATAAAGAACTGTTGCTACTTATACCCTCTATTTTTTTCATACTTCTTCAAATTTGTGTATAAATTGTGAACATTTTTATCAAATATTTTCTGCTCTAGATCCTGGTATGTATATTTTCTATCTGCCAAAATAAAAGACTATACTGCCATATTTTTTAAAGAAGCTTAAAAAAGGGCTTGAATGAAATAATATTATTTTTTCAATATAAGATAAAAAATAACATAAAATGGTATAGAAATATAGTTGTATGGATATTTAATTGGGGCCTATATGCTATCTAGAGAAAATTCACCACAGAAAAAAGCCTAAGGCAACATTTTCCCTGATTGTGAATACTGGGGTGTAATGGAATTGAGGTTTAGATGAACTAGCCTAAATTGTATCTAAATTTAATGTGCAAGTCCAGATCTAACCCATTGGAGGTGGATATGATTTTTGGTTATGTACTTCATTGCATCAGTCACAGAACCTACCAAAAATCCCTAGGCCTGACTGTAGTCAGATGCATTCCCCTCTTTCTGCAAACTATTATAGTAATAAAAAGGATATAATTATAAACAAGCTTATTTAATTATTATTATTTTTTGTGATAAATGCTATAAGAAAAAACATTCAAGTCTTTATCTATGATTGTCCCCAACCCAGACCAGTTTCAAGTTATGGCTCTCCTCAGTGAGGAGTTAGGACATCTGATTCAACAATACCAACTCTAACCAATCATTTATCTAATACTTAACTATTAAGAAGAAGATGTAAAACATTCAGATTTCTAATGTCTTCGAATTTAGCTCTCCAACTAAAATATCTATATGGGCCATGACTCAATTCAGATACTGCATATGTTACTAGCATAAGCAATTTAATATAGCCAAAGCTTCAATAGTCAAAATTATAATAGTAATAAATCCAAGTGATAAATCACATGGCCTGTATAGTTCATAATTACCAATATGGAATAGAGTACAAATATTTTTAAACAAACTTATTTTATTATTTTTTAATTTATTTATTTTTATGATGCATTCTATGAGAGAAAAAATTCAAATCATTACCTATAATTATCCCCATCTCCTGACAAGTTTTGACCAATGAATTCTTTCCAAATTGTGCTTTCCCATTGGTTAATTTTCCCACTTTTCTGATTTTGAATATTTAATGACTTGCTTGTAGCTGAAATATTTTAAAAACAAATATCTCTTTAAAATATTTATTAGCAATAAAAACACCAACAATTTTAATGAACTTAAATAAAACTACAGTCTAAATCATTTCCATGTTATTTCTGTACAGATTAAATTTGAGATTAATCCTATGAACTTTTAGAATGTAGTGTTAGTTATTTAATTTTGAAAATAAATTAATTTTTCACCAGAAATAATTATTAGTAACTAATGCAAGATGTGCATACACATAATTATTCAACTATATAATGCATATTTTTATTTATCAGATTAGTTTTGAACTCCCCTCTAAATTAAAATATTACTAAACAATTACTTTTTAAGAGATATTATTAAATTATCATTTAGAATTCTATCTTTATATATCTTTAAAAATAAATATTTTACCAACATTTAGCATTTATTTTGCTTCAAATTAACTAAGTCCGAATTCAAATCCTAGGTTAACTTAAATGATTATTATTTTTCATAGTTTAATATGTAAACATTTTTAACTTTATAAAATTTAAAATAATACATCTTAAAATTTATTCCCAATTAGTTTATAATGGGATGTACCAATATAAGGGCATAATACATATATTATCTCACCTCTTAAGCTATAAACAACCTCAATCTGTATTCAAGGCAACCTACTTTAAAAATAAAGGTGGTACAATCTTTAATCTATGGTCTGATATGTATATATAAACACTAAATATTGTGACTTGAACAAGGAATGTAATCAAGTTGAAATCTTTAGTGTCTATATAAACATATCAGTTCATAGATAAAGGTTACACTACCTTTATGCTTAAAGGTGGTTGCCTTGATTCTAGGTCGAGATTCTTGATAGCTTAAAGGTTTATTGTTATCATCTATACTTATAAATCTATTAAAGCCTTGAGTAATTAGCTTTATTGTATTACTACATACATTTTAACAGTATGGGGAAAAAGAGAATCATACCTGAGGTAATATTCACCTGTACATGATTATAAATGATTCTCATGTTGGATAGTTATTTCTAACTCTACATAAAATTGTGTTTAAATCAATGGAAATCTGAGGAATTAGTTATTTATCCTCAAGTAAAAAATTATAAAATTTAATATCAAAGAGATAAGTGTGAAAGATTACTCTGAGAGATTAGCAGCTAACTATCTATTATATTCATAATTAACTATATATCACTATTATTATCAATAAAGTATAAGTAAGTACTAGTAATACTCATCCATCATCAACATGGATAATCAACAATTAAATATAGATCAACAGTAACTCTAGTAAATGGATTTGATTGGGGTCTACTCAAGAACAATCTAATTATTTAGCTTGGGGCAGATTATTGAAGCATTAATTTGGTTATAACAAATTACGTGCAAATTCATCTGGATATATAATAATAAAAGCAATAATGCTGGTATATTAAAACATGCTGATCATTATCAATGCTTTGACTATTTAGATCATTAATGTACTGGTCAACTATAAATTTAAATTTTGATAAAGTCTAAACTAAAATAAAATGTAGTGCATGAGCATCAAAACAGAACAGTGTCATATTGGAATGCCCCTGCACTAGAATATATATGGGCTCCTGATTCTACACAACTATTATGATTAAATTTATTTCAGAAAACAAGAACTTTGTAATTGTTACTACGAACAAGATGGAAATAAATAAATAGATTAGCTTATTATAAATAACCTTAAGCACATCTTCAGCTTTTTTTACTTATAAATAACTATTTTTACTGGGGTCATCAAACAATTAATTTCTAGAAGATAAACTTTTATGAACTAAGGTCACACACAGACTGCATTTCATAAAACAGGAAATGGATAGAAAAACAATAGACTAAACAAGAATATTTTTTAAAACAATTATTTAATACTTAATTATCAACAACAACAACAATAACAACAAAAATGTCATAATAGTATGACATTTTAAACATCCATTTACCAAAAAAATATATAGTTTGTTAAAATTTTATTAACAGATCAGTTGATTTTAGTCATGGATTAATCCGAAATTAATTAGGTTTTTTGTTTAAAAACAATTAAAAGTTGTTAAACATTTTGAAAAATCAAAGATACTAATTTTTGATTCTAACCAGACTCAAATTGAGAGTAAAATACTTAGATTTGTGACAGAGCATACATATATTTTTTTAAAAGCTATTTTACCATTTGTAAGACAAAATTGTCTTGATTCAAAATTTTTTTCACAATTTAAAATATTTTAACTTAGTGGCATTATTTAACATTGCAAATTTGTATAAACACACACAAAAAAAACTTATTACATTTATGAAACAACAAATAACTTTTTTAAATAAAGATGTAATGTGCACACTTAATTAAAAAATACATCTACCCATGACTTTAGTTTTTATGGAGTCTTTTCAAGTTAAAATTTCCAGTTTTTTTTCAATTGAGCTTATTTTTGAAAGCTTCTTCAACATGTGCATAGTTTATGTGTTTTCTTTGTGGTCTGTAGTAATTCCAGGTAAGCAGAAAATAGCAAATTTTGTCCATTGTTTTTTTTTTGATTTTTCAGGTGAGTCTGACACAGACAGAACATGTTCTTGGTTAAAGACAACATTGCAGACAACATTACTTTTTTATCTACATTATTATTCCAGTAACGTTTGGTTAAATTGAGGAAGGTGCTGCATACTTTATAGCTAAATTTAGTGCATGGATTTCATTGTAGAAATAAATTTTGGACTAAAACATAGTATTCCACAAGCATGATTAAAACTTATGCTATTCTATTCAATAGTTTGGTATCAGCCGGATGAGCTTGGGTGCTCTCTCTCTTTAACAGCTAAGTTAGAAATAATTTCTATATTTTTTCAGCAATTGGGTTAATATTTGATTGCTCTCTCTTCAATAGCTAAGTTAGGAATACCCTCTCCAGACACTTGAAAATAGTCCCTTATTCACAACCCTTCACTATTTTTTTCTAAACCTTTCCCAGATCCCAATTACAATCTGTCTCTTAAATGCTAATATTCATGACAAACAATTAGATACAATTTTATAGATACTATTGTTCAGCCAATTTTCTTCTTAATCATAGATATTGAAAACATGTCAATAATTTAAATTAATATTATAAAAAAAATTGACATTTTTTTATAATTAAAAACTAAATCTTCTTGCAAAAACAACAACAAGATAACCAGTTAATTGGATTGATTTGATGTTTCTTTTTCATTAAAGATTAAAAAACAACACTGATTAATAAAAAATAAAATTTACAAAGTAATCGAAATTTTATTTTGTTTTCCCATCACTATTTTTTTTTTTAAATATTCTTAAATATATTTAATATTTGAGATGGAGATTTTACAAATATTGAGTAAAATAATGATACTTTTAAAAATAAGTCTAAAAAAATTAAATATGTCTGTTTTCCATTAATTACACATTTTTTATATTCATACCTGAGGAACTTGCTGCCAACTATCTAATTTTTTTTACTGCATCTATGCAACCAACTTTCTACCCACAGGGCACATTGAAAAAAATGACCAGAGAAATGTTTGGCTATGTGGAACACCTTGCTCTTTTACAGTATATGTCTTATAAGTTTTACACCCATGACACTATTTAGTGCCTGATAGAAAATTCAGTAATCTACTGATAGAAAGCCCAACTCATCTGAGGGACTTACTTTGAAAAAGTTTAAACAATAGGTAGGTGCAGTGCAGAGATGTAACATTGGAGTATCATGAACATACTGCATCACTATGTTTATAAGAATAACACTATCCGCTATCAGCACTGAAGGCAACACTACAATACTTCCTAATAATTACTCCCAATTTCTTTAAAGTATCTTTTCTTTCCTCAGTTTCAATTTTATCATTTTGCTTTTTTTGTGTTCATGGTCAGAACTATAATTGCATTCTGCTTTGGGAGATTAAGGATCATGATCAGTTCTCTGATAACAACTCTCTGTGTTGTGAGATGATCTGGTTTGTCTATTTATTTGGATTCTGTCAGGGGATGATGAATCATATTGCTGATGGGTACTTCCTTTCTGAATATTTGATCCATTTATGGTTCTTCTAATTATTTGGATTCTGGTAGAACTATGGATATTATCAATTGATCTTCTCTGCTTTCTCTTCTGCAGTGGCACTTCATAAGTAGTATATTGATTTTTCACTTCCCATATTGGATAGCATTCATATGTGGATTATCTGATTTAGTTGGAGGATTAACTCCTACCTTTCTTTTCACCATAATGCTATAAAATGCATTTAACAGTTCAGCCACCTGCTCAATTATATGTTTATCAGTGCCAGTTAACATTCTTTAATTTTGTCCTGCAAAGCTATATTTTAATATTTTTATTATTTGTAATTCTGAGAGATCTGCAGTGAGTGCTCAGAATTTTACTACTTGCTTTCCTAAAAATGGAGAGTAAAGCTCATCAGGAAGATACACTTTGAAAATGGCTACAAGCTATTGCTAGAATTGCCTTTTCAGTAATGGCATTAATGCTAAAATATCTTTTCAGACTGTTGACAAATTCAGTGGGTATCTCAAAAATTCCATATTTATGGAACTGGATTTTAATTCCAGGCATTTGGTTTATATAATGGCTATCTATCTTCACTTCTCCTATCTATGTCCTTTCAATTTATTCTTTTTTAATGTAGACACATCTGTTTTGCCCTCATTTTGACCATCTTGTGTATGATCACCCTACAATATTTTTACGCTTTCTTTGTTTCTATCACCATCTTTAACTTGCAGTAATTTTATTTGATTAACCAGGTCCACTATATGCTTTTGTACCAATTTCACGTTTTGTTGAATTTCATTACTCACAGATTCTATTGCCTCCTGCACTTGTCTAATTTTATTATCCATTATTTTACATATTTCATTTGCCATATCTTTACAGTTTTGATCAATTTTTTGTAGATATTTATTTTCATTTCTTTCAATACTTCTGTAATTTTTTTATTTTTTACACCTCTTTGTTGATTTTTTAAATTATCATCTTTTTTGTTGGTCTCTCTTTTAATTCTCTTCTTTTGTTTATTATCATCTTCTCTTTGTTGATCTCTGTTTTTATTCACTTATTTTCTTAATTTATTATCATCATATCTTTGTTTGTCTTTAATTATATTTTTTAAACATGTATAATAACTGGGATAACATAAAAGCATCCTCTTTTCTCTGAATTTCTTTCATTGGTTGCTGATCATTTTCTTTTGTTCAGGTTCTTACATATTTTTTTCATTTTTTTATTTTATTTATGTTTTTATTATAGACTTTTATTTTTCAAAATAAATTGTTTTGAATTATTTTTATACAGGAACAACAAATCTGAACTTTTTAAAAATAATTCATAAAATAAGCTTAACATTATCTTCACTTACATGCATCCATATTTCACTTTATGTAATGGAACTACTATATTATTAATACCCCTAATCTGTCTATCCTTAAACCTTATTGTCTCAATACCTGGTTTAATTTCATTAATTTATTTCCCTGATATATTATCCACTTAAATCCTAATTGACAGAGTGGGACTGATTTCCATTTCTATTGTATTTTTGATATAAGTGCATATGCATGTATAAACACAAGTTCATGTCAAGAACCATTTATCAACACACTTCTTAGAGCTATGCTGAAAATCTGTAAGCAAAATAATGCCCAGTGACTTGTAAAATTGAGATAAATAAAAAATGCAGTAACTGGAACTATAAGTATACAATGCAGCATAAAATCCCAATGGTCTATCTAACTTTAGAAACAATAAAATATCACAACCCTTGATATGGAATAAAAATGCAAAAACCTTTGCAAAGCACTGGTCTTTTGAGTCTTAGGGTTGGAAAATATAAACCATGCCTTGATTCCTTTCTTGGAGTCTTAGAGGCTAGAGATCATGGCAGGAATACTTAACTGGACCATGATAAAAAATAACAAAATATAAAAGTCTGGAAGTGGGTTGGAGCAAAACCTGAGAAAGAACACTCCATGAAACTGCATGAAAACATTGCATCCTTGAGTCACCAACAAAAACCTTCATCCATCATCAAAACTGATAGTCTATCTAAATAAATTTCAACAATCAAAAACTCAATACAATTTTCAAAATCTTGGCTTGATTATCTATTCAACTTTTAATATGAGCTTCTTAAATAAATATTGATATTTTTATTTTGTAATTTAAAATTGAATTATAACAATCATTTTCTAATCTCTTGTCACATTTTATGGCAAAATGCTTAAATTAATTCTGGATCAAGACAAAAAAAATTGTTTTTCAGGTTTATTTCCAAGAATCCAGTTATGTGGTACAAACCATCAGACTCTGATCATCATTGATTATGTTGGGGTTGCCATTTCTAAGACTATTGGGAAAACAAGGCTGTCATACCTGAGGTGATGGGCCACCAGTATGTGATCATTAATGACCCTCATTTGGGTAGCCATTTATAACTCTACATAAAATTGGGGTTTAAACCATCAGAGATCTGTGGAATTTATTGTTTATCCTCAAGTAAAAATCTTAAATTTATTATCAAAGAAATGAGCATGATAGATTACTCTGAAATATCAATAGCTAATTATCTATTATAAGCATAATTAACCTTAAATCTCCATCATTATCAATAAATGTAAGTAAGTACTAGTAATACTCATCCATGATCATCATGAATAGACAATAATTAATTATAAATCAACAGTCACCCTGGTTACTAGATTTGAACTCATTCTACTCTAAACCAGCCCATTTATTTAGCCTTGCCAGCTTGGGGCAGATTATTGAAGCATTAATTTGGATACACCAACTTAAGTGCTAATCCATGTGGATATAATAATAAAAACAGTAATGCTGGGATACAAAAACATGCTGATCATCATCAAAGCTCTGGCCATTTAGTACATTAATGTACTGGCCAATTACAAATTTAAATTTTGAAAATAATATAACCTAAAATAAAACGCAGTGCATGAGCTTTAAAGAGTATTCTCTTTGTGCCAAACCAAGACAATGTCATACTGACATGCCCCTGTACTAAAATATATATTCCCTTTTTATATATAGCTGGTATGCATGAATCTAGCCTAGGAAACAAGAACTCTGTAATTTATTATGGTGAGCAAGAGAGAAATAAATAAATTGATTAGCTTATTATAAATAACCTTAAGCAAATCATGGGCTTCCCCTACTTATAAATAATTATTTGTATTGGGATCATTAAAAAAACTAAATCCTAGAGGATAAAGTGTCATGATATATGCTCACCCCTACACTACACTTCATGAAACAGGAATTGGATAGAATAAAGAAATTCAGATTAAAAAGAATATTTTTTAAACAATTATTTAACATCTAATTAAAAACAACAAAAACAAAAATAGCATGATAGTATGATATTTAAAACATCCATTTCACCAAAAAATTATATACAGTTTGATAAAATTCTATTAACCAATCAGGTGAATTTAGTCATAGATTAATTCTAAATTAATTAGGTTCTTTGTTTAAAAATAACCAAGAGCTTATTAAACATTTTTAAAAAATCAATAACAATCTTAGATTCTACCCAGATGGCAAATTGAGAAGAAAAATCTTAACATTTATAGTAGATTATACAAATATTTTCTTTAAAGCTATTTTTCCATTTATAAGAGAAAATTGACTAGGTAAAAATGTTTCACAATTTGAATTATATCAACTTAAAAGAAATTATTTAATGTTGCCAATTTATATATATACAAAAAACTTATATTTATGAAATAATAAACAATTTTTTATTAATAAAAATGTTAAGATGTGCAAATATAATAAAAATAATACCTCTAGCCATGGCTTTAGTCTTTATGGAGTCCTTTTGAGTTTTATTTCAACTGAGCTTCTTCTTAAAGTCTTGTTAGACATGTGCATAGATAAAATGTCCTTTTCCTGGTTTGTAGAAATTTCAGATAAACAAAAAATAGCCAATTTTGTCCATTAGGTTTTCTTGATATTTTTGTTGAGAATGACCCACTCAGAACATGCTCTTTTTCGAGGCTAAATTGCAGGTTATTATAGGCTACCATCTTCCCTACATTTTTATTCCAATGAAAGTTGGTTACATAGATGAAGGTGATGCCTACATATTAGCTGAATATAACACATGGTTTTTATTGAACAAATCATTTTTAGGGCTAAACTCATAGTATGCTAAAAGCTTCATTAAAACTTCTGCTATTCTACTCAATAGCTTGGTAATGAGGGTTAAAAGTTGGAGTTTTCTTTTTAAAACAATGATTGAAAAATGTTTCACTTTTCTTTAATGATAATGTTTTATATTGATATAATATTTTATAGTAAGATAAAAATTAGTTAAATAATTTTATATATTTATCAATGTTTACAATTAAGTTAATTTTAATATAATATTATATTTTAGATTTATAAATGCAATGATTGTATGCTTAGTTATAAAATTTTGTAGTGATGTCTTAAAAAACTAGGATATCATATTGGGAATATGATAATACAATTTTATACCATTTGAGTAGCTTAGAGGGTAATAGTTATATTATGATATAATGGTAAATAAATAAATAAATAAATATATATATATATATATATGATTATCAATTTGTTATATTGATGTATATTTCAGAATAGGACTGAATTATAGTGTTGTGTCAAGAAATGTTATACCGTTAAGATAAATATAAATGCATAATGTGAATATAACAGTACAAAATGAGAAACAAAATAGATGAATAAAATAATTGATTAGATAATTCATGATCTCAAACATAAATAAAAAAAATATTATGATGTTTTGCTATAAGCATAAGTTATTAAAACAGGCAAAACTCATTATATGTATTTCCACTCACTGCAAGCTAGAGTAACCAATGGATGACAAAAGGCATGTGCATAAAATTCCCATCTAGTGAACTCATCCAATATCCCCAGACTAATTTATGGCTTGTGGCCTTCATTACTGAGAAGCCTTGGAACTGATAGCACTGCACTTAGATCTCAGGATCTAATACAACCCTCCAGAAGTCACTTTTTATCCCCACTTAACTACAAAACGATGAGTCTTCCATTGAAAATACTTTAATATTCTCAATCCAAGCTCATCAGCTTATATAGTCATATAGGTCTGAATTCAGTTCAGCACCCATACATTTGTGTGTCTTTGGTTCTTTTATAACCATAGTCACAACTATTCTAGGCTTCTCAATGACGAAGGCCGCAAGCCAGAAACTAGTCTGGGGATATTGGATGATTAGACACTAGATGGGGATTTTATGCACAAACCTTCTAGCATCCATTAATTACTTTAACTTGCAGTGAATGGCAATACATATAGTGAGTATTGCCTGCTTTAATAACAGTTATAAGCAAACATAAAAAAATGATAATCATGTGATGTTTATTGGCTTAAGGCATAAGAGTCATTTGCTTTGTTCAATGACCTGTTATAAATCTAGATGCATAAAAAATATAGGGAGATAAAATTATATTATTAGAAAAAAACAAGTTAACATATTTGGATGCTGAAAAATATACATGTAGCCAGATAAGTTGGGATGCCAGGATATGTTCTATCATTCTGAAAAACTAATATTACATGAGCATTCAAATATTAGCCTTTTAAGCTAATTGTGCATACGCTTTGCGAGTGTTAATAATAAATGAATAATTTCTCACCAATACAAGATATAGTATTTATGCAGGAATAAAAGGAATCCTCTTATTCCTATGACTCAAATGCTTATAAATGAGCAAATTTGAAGTACTGAAAAGTAAATCATGAGGATGGAAACATCACTTTAAATTACTATATACGATGTCTGAATAAATGAAGTGGGTGAAATTGTCTAGAATTTACTAAACGTCATTCCAACTGAAACATATGCTATATAAAATAAATGCTTATTTAAATATTATATGAAGTCAGTTTGACCCCAACAATGCCCATACTATTGCTGTAGGATATTGAGAAGACATGCATCTGAATAATAATTATTGTATTTCATAAGAGCATTTTAAGCCAGAATTTATTATAGTAAAATCATTGAAGAAGTAATGGTTACCTAAAAATATAGCAATTAGTAAATCAATGTGAGTTGCCTCTTTTCCTATATTTTTTTATGGTAGTTGATTAAATTAGTTTCTTATACAAGGTTTTATTGATTATATCAAAATATAGAGTAAGCAGCATGAATAAGCAAGTTATTAAGGAATTTATAGATTTCTTCTTATGGTTTGTCAAGATACTATAAAGAAAAGAAAGAGACCATATGCAAAACAAATTTCATTAACTGTGATCAGAAATAAGAATAACCTATTGTGGGAAGGATAAATGAATTCATCAAGAATAAAAAACTTGAATAAAAGAAATTTGATAGGTATATAAGATGAGTGATAATATCTTATCTTGAAAGATTCTTGATTCAGCTATTTATTCAAAATATATTTTTGGTAGTGTATCAACAATAGAAAAGTATGAATGTTCTTTAGTAAACAATCATAATATAGTGGTGTAAGGATTTTTATAACTGAATTATTTTACATTGATCTAAATTTAATGAAACAATAATAAAATATTTGACTAATAAAATATTATTGGAATAAAAGTGAAATTACACAAAGGTATGATGACATAAATGGTAAATCAACTGACAATGTGAGTAGAAATATTTATATTATTAAAATTTATCATTTAATTAAAAAATTTTGTCAATATGTAATTAATCAAAGGTAAATGTTATAAATATTTGTGTTAGAAATCTGTAATCATAATTATTGTTATAAATATGTTGTTTGTTATAAATAAATCTGTGTTTTTAATTTAAACTCAACAAGTAGTGTTATGTCATTGTGAACCATGAATATCGCCAGGTCATACAGGAAAGGACATATTATAATGAGATCCTGATATAAAACATATATCTATTTTAATTTATAATTTGATTAGAGTAATATTCACCTGATATTTATTTTATTCAATATTAAAGTACTGGAATAATAATCTGAAATTTAAATTTAAAGAGTTATTATGTTCAAAGCATTATGAAGAGTGATATGATATTTAAAAGTTACATGAATGTTTTTTCAGTTTATGTAAATTTCATAAACATAAAGATAAATAATATCGTAAGATTTATTAAAATGAGTAAATCCAAATTTTTCTATTATTCAAGATATAAGAAATTAATAAAAATCAATTTTATGCTTGTTGTAAATGCTAAAAATAGTTAGTATTCAAAATTCAGTTATATAATATTAGAGTTTGGTAAATTATAAGGGTTCTGATTATCAGTTCATGATTATTCTGTTTAATTATAATTACCTATAAAAGTTTTCTAAGTTATTAATAAGTTTTATAAGTTATTAATTTAAAATAAGTTAGTAAATTATTATCAGTTTTAATGTATTATTAAAGTTATACTAATTTTTAAATTGTTATTCTACTTGTTAAGTATAGATGAGAATGTAATTAATCTTTAGGTAATTGGATTTCAACACAATCACACTTGCTATTCAATTGTCTAATTGTTGATTATAGTTATTTTGCTTACTTAAAGAATAATCATAATCCCTGAAATATCAATAAGGTAACAATAATTTTTTTTTTTTTTAAATTTTTATATTTATAGTTTTTTATAAATACAAAAGAGAATATTAATTATTATTTTTCATAAATTATTATGTTAGTCATTGTGTATTGTAGGGATTTTTATAATTATTATAACTGGGTGATAGCTAGAGAATTTCTAAAATAGCAATATGTTTCTCAAAGTTAAAACCTAAGCATTTGTGACCGTTCCTATAGACTATATTATGTTAGTTGTATTAAATTAGGTAAGTCTGATTGCTGTATATCGTATATGATAGTCGTACTTACTATCCTCACTTACTATTCTCGTTTTCTCATCACCTTTTGGGTGGTCACTATATATCTAATATCACTGTTTAAATGTATCTAGATTTTTTTACATTACCCTTTGCACATTGTATTGATAATGTGAAGGAAAAAGTAGAGTGAACATAAATATTTTCGATTATAATTAAGTAGTAATTAAACAGAAAGAATAACTGCACATATTATTTGCTTGTATTTGAGCATATCTGAAAATACAAACTTTTTCTATACTTCACTGAATACTTATTATCATCACTGTTTTTATTATTTTATTAAATAGTTTTAAATTATATGCAAAATAAATATAAATCATTGAATTAATTGTGATTTAGTGTAGTTGTACAATGATAGTCTAAAGAATACTTAACTTGAATTTTTTTGTGGGTCAATGACATATGATTTTTCAACAATCAAACCATTTGCTTATTATATTTATATTAATAGAGAATGATAGTGATTATTACTATTATAACTAATCACTGTATTTATATAAGTAATACTGTAGTTACTAATTTTGATTTACAATTATACTTAATAAGATTATAGTAAAATATGTGATATATAACAAATTTATCATTTTAATTTCCAAATAATAATCGTTTTAAAAAGATCTATCTATATATAATTAACTTATCTTAAGGTTTTTTGGTTATTTTGATTATAATCTTTTTTTATTAATAAAATCATTTAAGCCAGAATGTTGACCTCTTTATTGTTAAAAAATGATTTCGTAAATCCATCATATTTTTATCATTACAAAATGTATATACACATAATATACTTGCCAGTTTTTTATCGTTTGTTAAGTGTTTAAATTTAAGAAAGATACCATTATGTTTTTTATTAAACATTTTTATTTTTAAATCGACTAATTCTAAGCGGATATTAATGTCATTGTTTCTGGACTATTCTCGAAAGTCTAATACATTTCCAAAGAACGTTTATGTCATTTATGGCTTAAAAACTGTGATTTACACTTTTTTTACATGAACTGAAGGCAATTAGATTTAGAGGTGTTTATTTCAACAAAATCGACCTTTTGATAAGATTAGCAGGTGCTAAATAGATATCAGTGACTGAGAGAATATTAAAAAATATTGTAAAGGATTTATATGCAATAATATTGAAAAAAAAAAAAAAGAATTACAGACTTGTCTAGACTGTATTTAAGATTTAATTAGTCTCAAGTATAATAAAAAAATACATTAAATTTTTATTATATATATATCTTATTGATTAAATACATAAACACACGAGCACACACGTACGCATATATATATTAATTACTTCACTAACTATTATACTAATTCGAGTAAAATGAAACTAGAAAAAATAAAAGTACGCTTTCATTGCTTAAAGAAAACAAACAATACGTTCACATACACCACTAATGTTTCTTTAGTCTTTCTTTGCATATCATACAATGCTGTTTTTAATGTTTTTTTCTAAAAACCTTCTATCTTTTTTAAATTATACGTCTCCATTGTTTTCCCAGTTATATTTTTTGAATGAACACAACTGAAAATGAACCTTTAAGAGTATTTATTTTACTAAATACTTTTCAATTTCAACATAATTTTTCCACTATATTTTAAAGAGCATTCTTAAATAAAATATTAACGTAATTATGTTATCGTTAGTAAAGAAGTACATTAGACTACCACTTAATAAGTTTGATAAAAAGGTAGTTGTATAACCTAATTTATTTAAAATAGGCATATGACTATTACTGAATAATTTATATTGTGTCTTATTAAAAGATGCAACAACATATCAGTGACTACTTTGTAATTTTAACTTCTAGATTTTCATTTTGCAAAATTCACCAAAACTATTTAAAATGATCTTCACATTCTTAAAATAATAATTATTATAATAATTATTCAACCTAAGCTATTCTAAGTATTTGTTTAAAATGATATAATACACCGCTTTTCTACTTTAGAATATTTTAAACAATTTTATTAATTATCAGATACATTACATTTTTTAATATGTTAAATATCAGCTATATATACAGTTATGAATATAATTGTTACAAAACTGACAAGACAAAAATATATTAAAATTATATGTTTTATAAAATCATGTTTTATGATTAAAATAGTTACATGATATAATTATAAAAATCACATAGGACCTGACCTCTAGCGGCTCAACGGACCAGTCGTTGCTCAAATCAGATCACCTTTGAAACATTAAAATATTCACTTTCAATCTGGAATTTCGCCTTAAAATGATCTTAAACGGACTGTAAGTACTAATTTTATTAATCCGCACGTTTACATTTGTTTTTTAAAAAATTTACGTTCACATTAAGCTTGATTTAAATCCCACATTGATTGAGTTGAATAACGTCATCTCCTAACGTTCATGGCTGGCCTACAAGGCTCCAAGCCTTCAACAACTAACATGGAAGAGGGGGGTGAATTACTTCAAAAATCCATAGTGGATAGTCAGGGGAAAAAAATATATAAACACTTAAATTTCCCAATTACAAAGCAAAACAAATCAGATAATTTATCAAAAACAAAATGTTGTGTTTCTAAAATAAACACCAGCGCATTGAACGATAAAACGTTAAAACTTGGCAAAGAAACACGAAGGGAAAACGACAATGATAAGTTTCCTCATACCAAAGAGAAAACATTTAAAACAGAACGAAACCCTTTGCAAAACCCTTCTGATGGAGAATTAACTCCTCACCACATTGTAAAATCAACTTTAAATGAAAAACAAAAAATTTTTTTTAGCCAAACATAAAATCTGCAGCGGCGAAAATACGCAAAAAGCAACGCAAATTAGAACAACGCGATCAGTTAACGTCAATCATGCGAATGTTATAGAATACAATCTTTCCGCGAACAAGAGAAAAAATTATGAACCCAGTTTCACATCAACGCTTGTGCCTGAAAACAAAACAAAAAACCCAGATCACACTAGTAGTGAAGAGTCTACAGACATCAGCTCTTCCTCTGAAATAAAGCAAAACATTGGATATTCCAAACATCAAGATGATAATCACGATTCCAATAAAACAACAAATGAACAATTTAAGCAATCACAAAGTTATATAACTAAACCAGATTATACACAAAAAGATAATATAACAGCCAACACTTATGCAAACATTGTAAAATCAAACAATAATGACAAATCAGTAACAGGAAACAAAAAACACAATTCAAATAATCCGCAAGACAATAATGATGCCACACAACAATTGATTGAGTTGATGGGGGAGTTGGATGAGGCATCAGACACAGGAATGTTTATACATGAGCCATCAAACAGTTCTCATGACCAACTCAATAATCATCAGCTTTATACTGAAACAGTTACCAAATTCAATGAAGCCATGCCACAAGGATTACTAAAATCTTTCGCTATCTTCAATGATGAAGCCTCACTCATCCTGTCAACTACAGACCACTTACTAAGATTATTCCCTTTTCCAACCAGTAAACTCTTCGACCTGCTAAAAGCCCAAGATCTCTGGAAAGTGATTCAAAGGGTATCATATCACCCCAACCCTCGTTATATAATCCTCCAGTTTACAAACATCATGGCAAAACAAGCTTTTAAAAACAAATATAGGATACTTGATAACAGATACCTAATTACCATCAATCCAAACATAGTCCGTGACACTTCAATAAGTGGCAGGGTAAAAAATTGTGGTTTGGGATTCAATATTTCTGACTTACAAAACCTTCTAATGCCTTATGGGCAAGTCACTTCTTTTAAATATCTTAGGGTCCCTGGAATACAAGAAGAAGTTCCGCAAAACATAGCACTCTTTCGAATTACATTAAAAAAAGGAATAGTGCCATTAGATATCCCCCCTACAATCCGTATTGGAAGAGTGCCTCTTTTCATCTCATTCTGGGGAGTAGAATCGCAATGTTTCGAATGCAGGAAGACGGGACACCTGCTGCGCAACTGCCCATCCAGACAATGCACCTCTTGCGGTACCTTTGCGGGTCGGTCACATCAGTGTGGCTCAAAAGAAGAGCATATACAAGAACAGCAAAACATGCAACAGACAAAACCCGAAATAGAACATAATCAAGATATAAATTTAGAGCATGAGACTTCTATCAAGCTGAAAACATATAATCAGTCAACAAATGATTCTCATCAAAACAACATAAAAAATCAAAACCAATGCCAAGAAACCAACCCACAGGGATACCACCAAACACGTCAAAACAAGACAAGCAAAACTTATTTCTCTTCAACAGACACTTGTTCTGACTTTGAGCAAGAAGAAACGGATGCTGAAACTAGGCAAGAAGAAACTGCAAGCCTCACAGAGTCTGGGCCTGACCATGTCCCTAAACCCTTCACCACACCACGCAAAAGGAAAAAGCGCCGCAACAGAAACACACAATCCACCACCTTTGTTCACAACAATAACAATAGCGGAAATATCGATTCAAATGAGACCACCTCAACCTCAGATGACATACACTGCAATGCTAGTCCCAACTATAAAAAACGGAAAGATGAATCCCTAAAATCAGATAATGACAATACATCAAACTCATATCATACCCAACCTGAAGCTAATACCTCTGGGCAAATAGCCCCCCAAGATTTAACATTATGGATCCCATCAACTGATCCTGAAGTCTGCCTAATGCAAAAAGACTACCAGCTCACTGCAAGTATTCTAGCTAATGAACAAGAAACCAAGCAACCTACTTCAAAATGTCATTCACAATAACGTCACTCAACGTCAGGGGGCTTAACTCCAAAGACAGGGCGTTTGCTATCTCACATTGGTTCAAACTCCAAAAACCAGATATACTTTGCTTATCAGAAACTAAGCTTCACCTTCACACAGACCCCACGATAATAAAAACAATAGAGAGCTTTGGTTACTTTATTTACTCTTTCTCCATCTCAGCTACCGCTGGGGTTGCTCTCATCATCAATAGAAATTCAATTATTGACTTCTTCAAAATCCTGCACATAGATACCAATTGCATTATTGCTACTATACAAATCCAGGGTTTTCTGTTCACTCTTATCAATGTGTATCTGGTTAAAGATGAACAAATAGTACACAAAGTTATACATAATATAAACATAGCAATTAGATCGAACCCTAGCCCAGTTATCTGGCTTGGTGATTTCAACCACACTTTTGACAATTTTGAGAAAAAATATTTAAAGATGGTTGCTAGAAACATACACAGTGGGAAAGCACTCTTTCATGAAGGAGCCTTCTCTTTCTATACCAGAAGTACTCACTCGCTCATAGACCTCATATTCTACTCTCCTGAAATGATCTCGTTCATAGATACACAGCTCTGGCCTATTGCCTTTTCAGATCATCTCGCTGTTCAAGCTACCATCAAATTGCAACCACAACTTCATACATCAACCAACCTCCCCCGAACGATGAGATTACTCAACAGGCACAATGTGCCCCCCCAATTAATCTCAGATATATACATCACCTTTCAAGAACAGAAGATATGGAATCTACCAGCATTACAAGGATGGAATACATTTATAACCACAACACAAAAGTTTATTAACCAATACAATAGATACCAGAAAGGGCCATTAAGATTACTCTCAGAACTTGATCGGACTACATCTGAACTGAAAAGCATCCAAGTTACAGAACACAACATCCCACAAATTCTACTCCTAAAACATACATATAAACAAACCAGAATGACTCTTGTGGAATATATTCGTATTAAGCGAGCACGCAATTATCTGGAACAACAAGATTGTTGGACTCCAGCTTATATCAGATGGGCCCTCGGGTCAGGAAAAAGAAATCACACACCCTCCTCTTTGTGCCTTGACGGTTTTACTTACTCTGGCATCAGTATGCTTAACAAAATTAGGGATTATTATTCCACCAAACTGCAGCCCATTGGAACTGTTGCCAGACGACACAAATTTGTGAAAGACTCAAATAACTCTCACAGCATTACTGAAGCTGATATCATCTCCAAAATTAAAAGCCTGCCTGAACACACTCATCCCGGCATGCATGGAATTCCTAGATTTCTTCTGTTACACTTGGAAAAATTTACCATACATGTTACAAGGGGAATCATTGATCTCTTAGCCACTGATAGCCTACATCTTCCAGGGATATATCCTATATCAGTGGTCCCTTTTATAAAAAAGAAAGATTTACCTGTGGACTTAAATAACATTAGGCCAATATCCATGGTTCCTCTCCTAATCAAAATTATCGAAAGCATTATAAAAGATAAAATTCAAGAGAAAATCATATCAAAACTTTCCAGGCATCAATATGCTAAGAGGGGTTCATCGACTGGCGATGCTGTAAGCCGATTTCGACTCCTTGTTGATCATATCCGTAGAACAAAACAATCCCGGCCAGTCGCAGTCCAACTAGACTTTGCCGGGGCTTTTGACTCTGTCCGAATAGATGTACTACTTGGTGAACTAGAGGCTCTTCATGTTCCTTTGGCATACATTCAGATCATAGAGAATCTCCTAGCAAATCGAGAGATTTTTTTTTCTCTAAATGGGAGAATTGCCCCTGGGTTCAAACCCTGCATCTCCATTCCCCAGGGCTCCCCATTAAGTGCTCTCCTCTTCATGATCTATATAAATCCCTTGCTTTTGAGCATTGAGGATGCACTGCCTGGGATCTCCATCCCTCTTCTTAATGAAAACATCTCCCACATCTCCTACATGGATGATGTGGTGGTGTTTCTTAAATCACATGAAGAAATAAACATTCTTGAAAGCCTATTACAGCACTATGCTCAGACGCATGGGCTTACCGTTAACAGGAACAAATCAGCAATTTGGAATATCAAAACAGCTAACAGGATAACAGGTTCATTACAAGCTATGCCTCAGCCTTTCTTGGGATTCAATATGTCACTATCCCCTACAGCAATGAGGATGGAAACACAACGAAGACTACTAAACAAAATAGACATCATCATAACATGCCTCTCAAGAATATATATATCTACATTTGGAAAGGTTTCACTCTTAAACTCCCTCATACTCCCCAAGATTATATATTATCTTGCGGGTTTTAAACCAACAGAAGCTTTCATTAAAAAAGTAGAATCCCATTGTCTGCGACTCTGTAGAGGTGGGCGCAAATCATTTATCAGTCTGCGCACCCTTCAAAAGCCAAGAGACATGAATGGACTGGGACTGCATTCAATAAAGGTATTTGCAATACAGAGAACTTACAATATGATCCATAAACTTTATTCTGATTGCAGGACCTTCCAATGTCCGCTTCCCAAAGAGCAAGTGCTTCCCACTGATAGACCGCCCCCTCAGAGGTTCACTCCCATCTGGCTACAAATGCAGATATCATACATTTTTACGCACATAGTACCTTCCGCGACCATGTTCAATTCAAAAATAACCTATTGGGAAGCCTTCAACCTATCCAACTCAAATACCCAGAAGGCACACACTTACCTCCCCATCAACATAAACAAACTGCGCAAACTAGCCCGTAGATTGAAACTAGCACCTAAACACACAGACTTTCTTCTCAAAATTAACCTTGGTAGCCTCTCCACTGCTATATTTCTTAATAGAAGAGGCTTCCGCATAGATCCCATATGTTGTCTCTGTCTTTCCAGCCCAGAAGATATGGACCATATCCTTCGCCTTTGTCCGGTCTGGCAGGGACTAAGACAAAACTTCCAGAAACACATTGATAATAATGGTCCAGATCTAACATCTCTTGAAGGGGTTTTAAATAGAGGCATTTTCGCTGAAATCAGGCTCGCCACCTACATAAACTTTGCCATCTGGTTGACCAGATGCAAGGTGATTTTTCAAAAATTACCGCTTAACGAAATCAATAACTGCTTTCTCAGCATAATTAAAAATATCCAAGAAACAGACAAGAGAGAGGCCGATCCATACCTGGCCATATTAACATGGGAATTCACAACTGGTCTAAACAGCACCTCTCCAACCAACCCCTAAATAATTTATATGAAAATATTTATTATGACTTAATATCTTATTATGATTTAATAAAACCCTCCAACCATAACTTGCCAAAACAGGGTTTACTAACAAAGGTATTTCGTTATAGACTAGATGATTAATATTCACCTTGCATCCACAGGTTATATTCTACTGACTTTTGAATCATTTCTTCTCTGTATATACCACCCTGTAACCTCGACTAGATATTTCTTGTTATTTTTTTTTTTTTTTTTGTAATCACTTATAGGTCAAATAAAATTATCTTGAAAAAGAAAAATCACATAGGCATGCCAATTTATTATTATTATTATTATTATTATTATTATTATTATTGTCTCTTGTGGAAGAAAGACATGTTTTTTTTTTCCTCTTAAGACTATTGGAATTTTTTCTTTTGTTAAGAAGTCTCTCATTATTTTTTTATCAGATTTGTTGGATATTGTACTTAATTCAATATTATGTTTATGTTAGACATAATTTAATTTGGTACTATGTTTATAAAACTTATTCATTTTATAAACCTTTAATCAAGAATTAATATGAGCATATTTTTTGTAACATTGAATTGGATCAAAATGTGTTTTTTTAACGATTTTTAGGATTTCTATTGTTCTAATATAATTCATCATTGAAAACTGCTTTGACCTTAAAATTATTTAATGGAATACCTTCTTTTAATAGATTGTTTACTGAGATATAATTACACCTTTGGAATTTTAGAAGTAAATGGATTTTTTTTTTTTTTAGTGTTTTTTCTTTTTAAAGTGATCTGCATTTGGAACTAAAACGCCTGGAGAATTTTATTACTGAAACTTATATTTTCTGTAACATTGAATTGGATCAAAATGTGTTTTAGCATTTCTATTGTTTTAATATAATTCATCATTGAAAACTGCTTTGACCTTAAAATTATTTAATGGAATACCTTAAAATTATTTAAAGGAATTCATTCTTTTAATAGATTGTTTACTGAGATATAATTAAGCCTTTGGAATTTTAGAAGAAAAGCGAAAACTGTGGATATGAAGAAAGAGAAAAGTAGTTAACAATTTAATAACATGATCGTATAAATGTACACATACTTGAACATTTTTTCTTCTGAGTTTTTTTTTTTTTTTTTTTATCATCATTGTCTTATATATATGTGTGTTCATTTGGATTTTTAAAGGAAAAGTGAAAACTGTGAATATTGAGAGAAAAGATTTTAAACTGTAAATCAAATAATAATTTAATATATTTAATAACATGATGGTATAAATGTACAGATATTATCAACATTATTGCTTCAGAGTCATCATTGTTTTATATATTGTGCTTAATATTTTTGTTTTTATCATGCCTCCCTATTCCTTTCCCTGTCCAATTTGTCAATCTGTTATTTATGGAAGGCAAAAATCTTTGAAATGCTCTGGGCCTTGTGGTTTGAAATATCACTTTGACTGTTTTAATTCTGTTAATAATAAAGATTGTAGTGGGTCTGTTTTTATGTGTGATTGTTGTAAGATTTCTCTTAATAATGATGCAGCCTTTTCTTCTCAATCATCTTTTTTAGATTCATCAATTGCTGATTCAGATCATTCTTCTGTAAATGCTTTAGTTGGTCAGCTTATTCCTGATAAAGATGGTATTTCAGATGTTACCTTTTGTCATGGTTGTTCTTTGATTATTTCTGATATGGCCATGAGGATTAAGTGTTCTGGTCAATGTCAGAAGTATTTTCATTTGTCTTGTACTAAGCTGTCTAAATCTGATGCTATTATTTTTCAAACAATTGGTAATGGATTTTTTAAATGTCAGGCTTGTAATAATATAACTTTAAATATGAAGTTTCCAGATGTTGATAATGAACTTCTTGATGAATTGGTAATAGATAATGACTCAACAGAGTCATTAGTCAATAACATCATGGTTTTAGATTCTGAAGACAATGAGTGTAACTTGGTCAAACCTATGATCTCTGAGGGTCATATTACTAAGGAAAATTCAGATTTGATAATAGTGTCTTCTTCTGATAATACTTCAGTTCAGATTGTTAGGGAAGATTCTCATGATTCTAGTGAATTAAATAATATTTCTAAATCTAATACTAGATTATCAGATGTTGTGGAGACAGGTGTTAATTCTACTATTGCATCCACAGGAATGTTTGAGTCTTTTTCTGTTGATTTGAACTGCATAGATAAATGTGTTAATGATATCATTTCACAACCTGAACATTTTACTTTAGAGGTTTTACAATCTTATTCTATGTCTCTAATTCATTCTCTAATTATTAAGATGTCTCAACTTTGTAATAAATCATTGAATTGTTCTTCTAATTTTAGCAAAGGTATTCAATGCTCTCTTCCTTCTGTCAAGTCAACTTGTTTTTCCAAAGTGAGTTCACATAAAACCAGAATATTTTACAATAAAAATTTTCATAATAAATATCATGAAAAGCATGATACTAGTAATAATATTAGTTTATATGCTAGCAAGAGTTACAATAATATAAAAAATGTTGTACACCATAATACTGGTTCAGAGTCTCAATCATTTGTTGAGAAAGATAAAACTTGTTATGAGACTGGAGTGAAAGATCTAGGTTCTTCTATAAATCATAGGGATGATTTACTTTTCAAAAAACACATTAAAAGAAAGAATGATTTTGGGCAGAATATTTCTAAAGAGAATGAGGAACTTGGGCTTAAAGGTCCAATTTCTTATAGAGGTCCTAATAATTCTAATGCATCTTATAAATGGTGGCCTTACAGTTCTGTTTCATCAATATATTCTTCTAATACCTCTTCTCCTTTTCAGCAATTTTCTAATAGAAAATTATCAGTTAGGCAGCTTGGTAAACAGGATAGTTTACCCCATAATTTTAGACTATATTCAAATAAATTTTTTAATAAAAAATTTAATAATTATACTTCTAATTTTGGACAGGATATTTCTAAAGATAGTGAAAAACTTAGGTTTAAAGATCCAATTTCTTATAGAAGTCCTAATAATAGTAACGGTTCATTATTAATTAAGGATAATGATAAATATTATAAATATTTGGTATCAAATTTGCCAGTAGATGCTAATTCTTCTGATGTACAGAGATTTTTGGAAGACAAACTTCAGGTTAAGGTCATATGTATTAAGATTAATATGTTTAATTCTAATATTAGTAGTTTTTTTGTTTCAATTCCCAAACATAAGCATTTGGAGTTTATTTCGAATCATTTATGGCCTTGCGGTACTACATTAAAAATTTTCTATGGTTCTTTGGCTAGTTCATTAATACTTTCTGATTAATTTCTTTTGCCCATATCGTCCTTTATTAACATTTTTTTTTCTCTCTTGATTATTGTTTGTTTTTATATATTTTTTTGATATTATGTTTGGAATTTGTTGTTTTTATATAAACATTCGTGGGATGAGAACTAAGACTGCAAAAATTAAGCAATTCTTCAGTTCTGAAAATTTTGATATTGTTTTTATTTCAGAAACTTGGCTTACTCAACACATTTCAGATGATGTTTTTATGGACAATAGATATAAAGTACTTCGAACAGATAGATCTTCTGATGTTGCTTCCAAGGGTGGAGGCACGCTCATTGCTTTCGAATGTAATTTTATACATAAGTATATTCCTATTTCATTATCATCTTGTGAAGCTACATGGTGTGAAATAAGTTTGAAAAATAGTGTCAAAGTTCTTTTGGGTACTATCTACATAAAACCAACATTATCCTTTTTAGAGTTTAATGAGTTTCTTTCTATTCTTGAAGATTTTTTAATCAAATATGAATCATATATACTTATTACTGGTGATTTTAATATTCCTGATTTATATTTAGGTACTACTATCATAGATTCAGTCTCTTTTTCACCTAAAGCATTGAGAATGATTTGTTTTTGCAATTTGTTAAATTTAAAACAATTTAATCCATACACCAATTTTAATGATAACACATTGGATTATATTCTTAGTAATTTTCCTACAATTGAATGTTTAACTACTACTTCTCTTCCTTTTTCCATTGATTTGCATCATCCTCCCTTAGAATTTTATATTAATATTAAATTTAATAGACTTTGTCCTTTTAAAATTATGAAGAGAAACTACAAAAAAGGAAATTATTTGGGTCTTTGTTTACAATTATCTAATTTTAACTGGGAAAAATTGTATTCTTCATCTGATGGAGATTTCTGTATGAAGTTTTTTGAACAATCATTTAGTGAACTAATTGACAAATACATTCCTAAAGAAAAAATTTTAACTAACCATTTTCCTCTCTGGTTTTCAGTTTCTCTTAAAGAAATTATTAAAAGGAAATCATTTCATCATCGTAAATATTGGAAAACTAAGAACTTAAATTATTATAACAATTTTATTAATTATAGAAGATTGTCTAAGGTTATATATTATAGAATTTCAAAAATTTATACAAAACACTGAAAATCATATTTCTGATAATCCTTTGCAATTTTGGTCTCTGGTTAAGGTTTTAGATATTAAAAAAAAAAAATTACAGAGTAATAATTCTAATCTAGCCGCAGATGATTTTTCTCATTATTTCTCAGAGCTTTTTAAACAATCTCAGTCTTTTACTAATTTAACTGAAAATAATGATCTAGTTGAAGAAAGAATAACATGTGATTCATTTATTGAATCTGATGTTGTTTTTGCTATTGGGCAGCTTAAATTACATTCTAGTGTGGGCCTTGACAATATTCCAGCTTTCATTTATAAAGGCTGTGCTGAATACATTGCTTCTCCTTTTTTGCATATTTTTAATTGCTCTTTAGCAAATGGTACTTTTCCTACATCCCTTAAAATTGCTAAAGTTGTTCCTATTTTTAAGAAAGGATCTAGAGATTTGGTAAGTGACTATAGGCCTATTTCAATTCTACACACTGTTGCTCGAATATTTGAAAGATGTTTATATAATAAAATTATCTTGGATGTTGCTAAGGTTTTGGCACCAGAGCAGCATGGATTTTTGCCTAATAGGTCCATTGAGACAAATTTGCTAACTATTTTTGATCACATTGCAAATTCAATTGAGAATCAATCTAGGTTAGATGTTGTTTATTTTGACATGTCCAGGGCTTTTGATAGAGTTAATCATAAAATTCTTCTTAAGAAGCTTTGTAGGTTAGGTTTTTCCAAATTATTAATTAATTGGTTTAACTCTTTTCTTAAGGATAGAATGTCTTGTGTGAGGTTTAATAATAAATTGTCATTACCATATTATTGCTTCACTGGGGTGCCTCAAGGCAGTGTTCTTGCACCTTTATTATTTAATGTATACATTGATGACCTAAAATCATGCATTAAATTTTCACATCTTCTATGTTATGCAGATGATTGCAAAATTTTTAGGCATATTTATTCTACTAATGACTGTTTTTTACTTCAAAGTGATATAGATAATTTCTTGAATTGGTGCGAAGGTAATTATATAGATATAAATATGGATAAGTGCTCCATTGTCTCTTACTCTAGAAAATATGAAATTTTAAGGTTTTCCTACTATACTGGTGATTCTAAAATTATAACAAATGATCATCAAAAAGATCTAGGAATAATATTTTCCAATAATGGGTCTTTTCATAATCACATTAATTTTATGGTGAATAAATCTCTTAAAATTATAGGAGCTATTTACAGATATGGAAAAGCATTTAATAAATTTACAAAGATTAAACTTTTTATATCCTTAGTTCTTCCCATCTTGGAGTATGGTTCAATTATATGGAGTCCTCATAACAGTACAGATATCATAAGAATTCAGTCTGTTTTTGACAAATTTGCAAAATTGAATAGTTTAGGTAATGAACACTATATTGATTTACTGCTGAGACGAAAAACAAGAGATCTCAAGCTTTTTCATAAATTTATTTCCCAGAATATTTCTGTATCTAATTTGCTTTCTTATTTAGGTATTAAGAAACAGAATTATAATACTCGTACTCACAATATTTTTGAACTGAAAATTTGTAAATCTGATGTATTAAGATTTTCCCCTTTATTTCGTTTACCTAGAACTTATAACAAAGATTTTGGTAATGATGATGTTTTTAATCTGAATTTTAAACAATTCACTAAGGTCCTCATAAAAAAATATTATCCTTAATTTCATGTGATATATTGCCCTTTTAATTATGTGTGCATTTTATTGTTTTTCTATTTTATTGGTATTATTTTTTTTTTTATTATTATTTTATTTTATTTTTTTTATTTTATTTTTAATGCTTATTTAGATTTATATATGATAATGAAATTACTGTGCAATCTATAATTGGCTAAATGCTGTTGATATGTACATTAAATAAAGAATTGAATTGAATTGAATTATTATTATTATTATTATTATTATTATTATTATTATTATTATTATTATTATTATTATTATTATTATTATTATTATTATTATTATTATTATTATTATTATTATTATTATTATATATCTTTTTAAAAATTTTGATTATCATCATCATCAACCAATATCAATCCACTGTAGGATAAAGATCTCTCCAAATTCAATTCATCTTCTCTGATCTCCATATCATCACTGCACATTTCCTTATTTCATCCATACACTTTACATGTGGACATGTGGTCTCTTTCTGGGAGTTTTACAATCTCATGGAATCCAGTTTGACATTTTAATTGTGGATTTATTATCATCTATTCTAGAGATATGTCCATAACAGTTCACTTCAGTCTCTTAATTCTTTCAGTGATATGAGTAACATCTGCTTGTTCTCTTACTCATATAATTTGTTTTTGATATCTTCTTGCTACTCCTAACTCTCCCTACTTCTTTCAGTGGTTTGAAGTCTCTGTTTAACTTTTCTTTTAAGTGACCAAGTCTCAGAACTCTAAGTAAGAACTGGTAAAACACATTTATTAAAAATCTTTTCAAACACGTAAACATATTTCCTTTTAATATTAAGGTATTTCTACCAAAAGCACTTCAACCAAGATTAATTCTATGATTATTTTTATCTATTATGTTTTTGTCTGTAGTAATAATCTGACCAAGGTATTTGTGGTCGTTAACTTCTTGTAAATTGTCAGTTTGGCTCAGTGAGTTAATTGTAAAGATATTTAAAGCTTTACACTTTCAAATCTAAATACTTTCGACTGGCTTAGATATATAGAAAGAAAAGGGTGGCTGCCCTTTCTTATAAATACTTTGTTGTGTGTTTGTGGTTTGATTTTCATTTGCACAGCCATTGTAACATCTGATTGGCTGTCAGATAAGCATTATAATGAGTCCAGTGAGATTTCCAGTCTCTCAATTTAATGTCAAATATCATTATGTAATTTAATTTTTGCTATTGCATTTTTATAAAAATTCTTCAGATTATGGCAATATTGATGATCCAATGCCTTAATCACTGAACAAATGTGTATAGACTCAAATGCCTTTTCATAATCTACAAATTCAAAAGAATAATGACAACTTTTAGTCATCAGTTCTTTCCATAATATCATCCAATACTTGGATATGATCTACTATGCTAAAACAACTTTTAAATTCTGATTGCTCTTTTGATTGGTTGAAATCCAAAGTTCTTTATAACTTAGTTGTAATTGTTTTGTTAAAAAGTTTGTATAAACATGACAAAAGACTGATAGGTCTGTAATGTTTTAATATATTCTTTATCACATTTTTATATTATTAATTTTAATATTGCATTCTTCTAGTAATCTGGTACACCTATTACTTACACAATTGGTATATAGCTTTGCCATTTTTTTTCTATTTCTTCACCTTTTTCTTTTGAGATATTGATTATACTTCCACCATTACCTGGAGCTTTTCCTTTTTTCATAAAATTAATTTCATGACTCATTTCTTCATTTAAAACCCCAGGAAATTCAGAAGATATAATAGTTGGTGAAGGTACTTATTCTTTATTATTATATAATTATTGATGGAACTCTTCTGCACATTTCATGATGTCATCTTTTTTTTAAGTAATAGTTCCATATTTTTTTCATATTGGAGATATAACTTTTCTACCAATATAAAAATGTTTTGCACTCTTGAAATTTATATTTTTTATATACCTTTTTTTTTAGTTAACAATTATACTTTCTTTTATCATCAACAACTATTTTTATACCATTTTAAAAAAAATGAGATATTCAATTCTTAATGCATCAATTTTATAAAACTTTTATTCCTTGATTTTTTTTATAAATTCTCTAATCTCAGTATCCAATTTGTTCGGCAATTGCTACCTTTTTTACCAGCTATTATTGTTGCAGTTTTTAAAAGTGTATCAGTTATTTTTTATTGATTTCATTCAAATCTCATTCATAATCAAAACCTGCTAATATTTGCAAGGGATTTGGCAAGTTCTAATTTAAATTTATTAGAATGTTTTTAAAGATGAGGAATATAAACTATGATTATTGCAATTCTTAATATTTTTTGTCTCTCTAGTATTGCATTAACACGTACCTTACATTTTACGTGTTTAATTTATTAAAAAAAAATACAATCTTGAATGTATTTTACTTTATGTAAAATTATAATCAAATTAAAATAAAAAAAAAAGTATGTTGCAATTGATATTTGATATAATATTATAAAATATAAAATATTTATAAATGTCTGATGAAGTTTGTAAGTTTATTCGAATTGAAAATAAAATTACTATAAAAGAGATTAAAAGGAAAGGTGTTGTGTTATTCTATATTAAAATGACTCATATTAGGATAGTAAATATATTAAATCATATTTTATTTAGTAACAGATGTGTAAAAAAAAATCTTGTATTTTAAATCAATTTTTAAAATACATTTTAAATATTATGAAAATCATATCAGTTGGAAAAAAAAATATATTACACTTATCAGCATTAATATACATATATCTAAGAATGAAGTTTCTTTTTTTTGTTTTATTGTGCTTATTTCTTGAAAAGTAATACAGTCTAACTACCACAAAGTCCTGCAAGGTTATTATAATTAAAAAAGAAACAAACTTAAGGTTATAAAATCTGCTTGCCTGTTTAACACTAATTTTATATGTATGGACTCAAATTTGCATTGCCATTAATAACATTATCTTTATTAATATATTTATATAAATGATGCTCCATAGACATCCAGTTATTATCAAAAATTGCCACAAATTTCCTATTATATTTAGTCCACAACTACCAATTAAGCAATTAAAACAGAATGATTCTTTTTTGTTTTTTTGTTTTTTTATACTTAGTTTAGTTGATTTTCAACAATCGAAATAGCAGAAGAATCATCTTTTTGTTCTTTATTCTTACTTTATTTGGTCTTCAACAAAACCAAACCTTATATATATATATTGTACCGGGTCGAACCGCTGAAACCACTTACTTAAACGTATATATAAGTTTTGACTGGTTTCAAACTCCCTATAATACATTTATAATCTTATAAATGTTACGTGAACGAGCCGGCATGTTCAAGCAAAATGGAAGATCTTATTGATAGCTTTAACTATCAACAATGGCCCACCTCGGCTGCTAGATTCAAACCACTACTATCCAAATACTTTATTTGATTTGGAGTAAACCCCGGGGCGCCAGCTAGTCCAAGGACTAACGTTCGGGCAGTAGGCTCATAATCCAGTGTTCAAAATATTCCCTAAAACTAGCTCAGTCTAATTTTAATTCAATAACAAAATCATACAAAATTATTGGTGGAAAGAATTAATAAAAAAAATGTTGGTAAAGAGAATTGACCGACAAAAAAGTTTAAGATTGAAGACAATTTATTTTAATCACCATTAATTAAATTTTAAAGATAATTTATAAACCAACATTAATTTACTAAATTTAAACATCTTGATAATCTAATTTAATACACACACATTTTTAAAGTAACATTTCTAAACTAGTTTAAGTATTCTTGTAGATTTTAATAGTAGAATACTGGTATTTATCTAATTTAACTAATAACACTGATATAATGATCATGCACATATTAACTCATATAGCATTCACAAATATAATAATAAAGCATTAATAGCATTTGAAACTTAAACACACATATCAATAGTTCATTTTATGTATGATAGAGTTCATATAATTTGAATCTTGAATATTTACAAATTACAGCAGAGGCTACTACATATAAATGATAATAAATAAATGTTTACCTAGGATTTTTGGAATGTGGATATTGCATGTTGTTGGCTGCTTCTGCTGTTTTTGATGGATTATATCTATCGGGTTAGATTTGGACGTTTCTTGAAAAGATTTTATGCGAAACCATTGGCTTTATTCTTGAAGACAGTTGAACATTTGATGGAGGATTTCTGTGTTGTTATGCAGACATTATTTCACAGGCAGGTTTTGATGATCTTGTTGGACCAAAAAGGCTGAAGCATGAGCGTATATTTCCAAAAGCTGCTCAACAATGCATTTTTGTTTTTGAATACATAATAGAAATGTGCAAGACTGTCGCTGCAAACTAGACTGAAAAAACTGACTCAATTAATTGTCCAATACCAAAAAAAGTCTATTTATACCTGCGACGTGTTGTCCATGTAATATCCTCTGGCAAATATATGTTGTTGAATTTCATTGGTAATTAATCCTATGACGTGTTTTTTGATTGATTGTTTAATTAGTAGTAGCTATTTCAAAACATGTTGTTTTTATATCTTTAATTAGTAGCGCACTGCTGTGTTTTTTTAAATATATTTTTTCATTTATTTATAATATTTAATACTGATACATTTATTTTACATTTGCACGCACATATATAATTTTATTCTACACATCAACACTAGTTTTAATACTATTTTTTTATTCAATTCGAATGAAAAGAGATTTATATTTTGAAGCTTTTAATTTATAATAATAACACTCTTTAACTTTTATGAACTCTTAGTTTTATCTTTTCTAAACAAAACTCCCCCTCTCCCCTTTTAATCAATTAATTTCTTTTTTTTTTTTTTAATAATTTTTTTAGACAAAATTATTTTATATACATGTGCCAAATTGGCCTTGGCACAATATATATATATTGTAACCTACTAGAATGAGATGAGGGTTTGATAAAGAGAAAAGAGAGAGAGAGAAAAGAAGAAAATGCTAATAATAAAATGGAAGAAAATAGAGAGAGAAAATTATGAAATGGAGGTAAAATGATGATGATGAAAGCTACATAAAAAGGAAGATGAAGAAGATGATAAGGGAGGTGTAGAGATAGATAATGCTACTAATGAAATGAGAAAGATGTGAGAAAGAAAGAGAAAGAGAAATATAATACTAATAATGAAATGGAGATAATGATAATGGTAAGGATAAATGATGGAAAAGAAAGGAATTGAGGAGGCAGAAAAATGGGGAAAAGTAACAGAAATGATATATGTAATGGAGAGAGAAAAGAAATGAGATAATTGAAAGATATAAAAGAGAGATATAAGAAGAAGATGGAATAAAGGAGAGAGAAATGAAATGAGATGATAGAAGAAACTCTCAATGAATGTTTTAAAAGGCTGAGATGATAGAAAGATTTGAAATAGAGATATAAGAAGAAGATAGAATAAAGGTGAGAGAAATGAAATGAGATGATAGAAAAAATGAGAAATAATATGAAAAGAAATGGAATAAAATTGAAATGAAATGAAATAAAATATAAATGAGAGACTCTAAATGACTCGGCTCAGTGGGGTTACAATAAATTTAAAGAAAAGAGATGATGATCCAAAGATGTATAATCAAATAAAGGTCCAATCCAATACTGATGAACTATAACTACTACAGCATATTAATATTTTAATAAACCATACAAAATATTATTTAAAATCACTAATTAATGCTTACCATAATAGTCCTACTAATAGATTATACACTCTCTGAATAAGATCTATGATGCTTTGCTTTAAAATATTATCTTACAGAATTATATTTACTAAAACAACAAGAGTAAATAACCTCAGGGATTTTAAAACTAACACTCTTGTGTAAAATTAAAGTTTAAGTTAAGTTGCCTAATAAAGAATTACTGTGATTAATAAATAAATAAGTGACATCTTAGCTGACCATAAAATAATTATAATATGTTCAATCTTAAAATAATAAACAAAACAAATATTAATTCACAAAGTTTAATGAATCAATTTAAATTTAACTAATAATGGCCTATTATCTCAGATATTACTTGAGCAGAAAAAAGAGAAAGGGTACTTTTAATGCCTTTCCATACTCACAGACAACCACTAAAGACCTCAAATGCCAGTGAATTAGAATTCTTTAAATATATCAGATTTAAGATGATGATAGATGATGTGCAGTGAACATAAGATCAGGTCAGATTTTAAAATAATATTAATTAAAATATTCTTCTGAAGTACTAATATTGTTAATCTGATATTGCATAATCTTTAGACCAAAAGATATACTGATAATTTAAAAAAAAAAAAAAAAAACTTTTAACTAAGTATTTAATTAGGTATCTGCTATAATGCAATTATCTGTATTTATGATTCAATATGAGAATCATTTACTTTAACATAGCTTTTTTTTTCATTTTCAAGGCAATATTAACTATATTTAATTAACTTAGAATATACTTGTAAATTTCTGAATTAAAGATTTAATAACTTTTACATTTTTAAAATTTTGTGAACTTGGAACCCAAGACAATAATATATTTTCATATAAAAGTAAAACAAACAAAACAAAACTTTTGAAATAATAATACTTTGATTTATTAATAATGAGAAGACATGTTTACAAATGTAGTAGAATACAAACAATGCCAATACCACACTAAGATTTAATATAATTATTTGGACTCTTAACAGTTTTATTTAACTTACATTAATACACTTAATAACCTACAAAGGTTATTCACTGTTACTTTCTTTTAATAATTATATTTTTCAAAAAAAAATATTTTTAAACTTTAATTATCATATGTACTTAATAAGCACACTACTATTCTTCTTTATTAGACTAATTGATAACATTATTGTGTCATCTACTAATCAGAATGACACACAGAGCTATGTTTATATTGAAAACCCTAAGCTTAATTTTATACTCCTCAACTTAACAAATGCTAAGTTGGAGTATGCATATTCAACAATACTTTTTAAAAATATCATCACTAGTTTCATGGATATAACTAATATCACAGCAGATATACGTTAAAATCAGATTAAGCTAATATTATGGGGCAATCATTCATCAAAGATTAGTTACACTTTTTTTTAATAACTTTAGTCCACATAAAATTATTTCCTCAATGTTTTAAAGATAATGATGTAACAGACTTACAAATCCAGCGGCGAAATTCTGGATGAAAATATTAAATTAGTATGTGTGAATTGCCACTTATACCATATGCATATTTAACATACTTTAAAATAAATATAACTTATTGTTGGTTAGCTTGTGCATGATAAAACTATCATAGCAACATAATTCAAACATTGATATACCTATGAGCCTTAAATTAGCTACAACTACATGAAGAAATACATTTCCTCAAACAAGCATATCTTGTCATCACAAATCTAAAACAAATGCAACATCACCTACTGTGATGGAATTAGCATTAAGTCATCATGAATGATAGGCAAAAAATATAAAAATACTAGGCTCCTCAGAGCTGGAAAAGAATGTGGTGGTTTTCAAAATATCTAACTATGAGGCAAAACTAAGATGTCTGGAATTCATCTTCAGTACATCTGGGAACAGAAACACAGACCAGAAAAGCACAATCCTCTCTCATGGGATTTTCAATGCTTATAAATGTGATTATCATTACTGAAAAATACAATATAATACCCTCCTTTTTGGGGACAAGCACTATCAAATCATGGAAATACAATAAGGATGGAGAATTTTTCTCTACTCCATAAAGCATATTCAAAAATTATAACTAAGCCTAACTCTTGAGGCTAAACAATACTAACTAATAGTGAGATATATACTTCACCTGAATTAACTAAGTAATTCCTAAGAAGGTTAAAAATACAAAACGTATTCAATGTTCGGACCAACAAAATACACTATGTGTCAAACAACTACTGTAGAAAATACTTTAAAATTAAATGCATATAAAATTATAGGCAAGGCACAATGCACACATAACAAAATATTAAATGCTAAAATATAGTAACTAGCGGACTTTTAAAATTGTAAATTAAATGCAAGAATATTTACTTCTCGATGAATATAAAATATTTGTAGTTATTATTAATATAACATTCATAAAACAAATGAATGGATATTCTCTGATAAACTTCTTTAGTGAATTTAAAATAAAAATTGAGTAAAACATCCCATTTATATGAAAATAAGATTGTGATATTTAAATCTCTATAATAAAATTATTAAATAGAAACTACCTTGTGTAATGCTTAATAAATAAACTAAATCTACTTAAGAATAGAAAAAAAAAACATTTGCTCATTCAAATAAACCTATTTCATTTTAAAATTATAACCCTAGTTTACCTGTATATTTATGTGAAAGTGTTACAAAAAAAATAATAGCATAGATATTTTTAGGTTTTTTTTTTAAACCAATAAAGCAGACCATAAAAAAACAATAATACATTAATTCAAGTTCATATTTCAGCTCCGTAATGATTTTTCCATTTCATAACGTGTTATCCAGGTTAAGATATCTATCTGAATTCGAAGCTTCTATTAATACATTTATACACATGGGAATGATTTTCAAACGAAAGTGTTCAATAGGTCATTAATAATATTTTTTTAAAAACAAATTAAAAAAAAATAATAAGATTAAGCCGGCATGAAACAAAATAAATTCTTTAGCTGAACACACTTTAATTTATTTATAGGATCCCGAGTTCAAAATTGCATATAATAATAATAATAATAATAATATCTTTCTATCTGAATTTCTTTATCCTCTTTTAGGAAAACGCTTCTTTTGAAATATAGTTTTTCTTAAGTACTTTTCCTAATAATATTCCAAGACATATTTATTTTTAAAATCAATTTCCTTTGCTTACTTTTAAATATGAGAGTAGAAATTTTTTTACTGTTCAATACATTTCTCCATTTATATTCTATAATTAATGCCATAAAGTTATTTTAAATACGGGCAAGTATGACCATTTATAATGTACCCAATAACTATAAATAACAAAGAATGGTATAACATTTATCTTTATGCTCAGAAATATATTGTAACGAGACAGCGTTACATCAATATTAAATCTAGGATACATCGATAAACACACACACACCAGCAAGCAACATAAAACACTCGTAACTTTATTTTCGTAATTAGTAATAGTTTTCTTTCTCTCATAAATACCTTTATAAAACACATTGATAAAATGCAGACGGTAAAACGTCTAATTAAATGATTAAAGCCTTTAGATAATAAAAATAATAACAAAAAATAATTCGCTCTCCTAAATAATAAAATATAAGATGCACTCCTAAAATAATAAAAATAATTATCAATCAAAATCACCACGGGGAATTAAAAAATGTTTATTTTAGAAATATAATTTTAACTAGAATAAAACTTATAGAAAAGATTTGAGGAAAAGATAAATGCTCGACTTCTAAATTTAAAATAACTTGTATTGTTCTAGTAAAACACACGCACACACGCATGCATTCGAGGTGTGAAGGAATAAGGTTGGTTGAGTGAGATTGCAAAATGAGATTGTCTCAAAATAAATATTGCCTTTAGCACAAAGAGTGAGTGAACAGGTACCTCAAACGCGGACCTGAACGACAACTCCAAGAACAGGGAACTATGGGGGTAGATTGGATCCTAAGATATGGATCAACCCTTATAAATACCAGTCAAAACCTATTCAATGGTTGGATTCAGTTCGATTCGATTCATTTCGATTGATACATTCTCATTATTGTGTTTTTTTATTTTCCAATTCTCAGTACGCTGAATTACCACCTGCTCATTTATTCCGATGCTTATGCTTTTATTTAAAATTAGAATTGTTCTGAATTAGCTTGGTTATTCCTCAATATTTAAAATGATCATCATGAAATTAATACCAAGAGCGTCGACTGTCATGAGGGGCTAATAAACCCTTCAGTGACTGATCGGCGCTCCGCTACTGAAATATCTCCGAAGCTATGAAATTCTGATAACATCGTCGTGTTAAGTGAATGCTCCTAATAAAAGAAATGTTCCGTGAAACACCCAAACTCGTCCAGACCAATCGACCTTCGTTGCAACCAAGACAAATCCTAGGTAAATATGTTTTATATTATGTTCACTCACTCAATTAATAAACTCGTAAGGCAATCTCGTAATTAACCAACATAAATTTACTCAAATAAATCTTAAGACTTTCCTCGTCATAATAGTTTATCTTTGTTACTGAACTTTGTAAACATGGACTTTGAACTTAAGTGAATCTAAGGAAAGATTATATATTTATCAAATAGAAAGGAACTTTCTCGTTATTCAAATTGTGTTATGAATACTTATGGTTCTCTGTGGGCGTGAATGTATGTGCGCGTGTGTAATAAATCAATTAATAATGTTTTGTAATAAATCAATTAATAATGTTTTGTAATAAATCAATTAATAATGTTTTCTTTTCATATTTAATAAACTTGTTCAATATCTAATCAAGTCGAGCATATCTCAAATCTTTTCACACACAATCGAAACCGTAGTTTATTTATGCTTTGATAACTTATCTTTGAAGTAGATTTAGTTAATTTTAATTTCCGTTTCAATTTAGTTATTTTATTAATTATGTCACCATCGTGCCGTAAGTCACGATGTTTCTTATTTCACCTTAGTTAAGATAGATTTAAGAGCGGGCGGGTCTATAATCAATCAAAGTAAACGTCAATGAATTATGTTATATACAATAAAGCGGGGGGATGAACTTGTAAGCCTTGTGTTCGGGGCGTAAGCGAACAACCTCATAGGTCAGTGACAACCAATAAACGATCCTTATGCCGTGATCGACTTATATGAAAATCATGCTGAATTTCATTAGCGGACAATGCGTCTTCTCCGGGAGGAGTCGTTCTAGAAACAATTATGTAACAACCTTGGGACACCTTATTGGTCCATGCTGGGAGTGTTGAGCTAGTGGGTGGGATTAGACTTCGAAATCGTTTTGACATGATGTAAGGTGATGCGAGTAGTTAAAATCAACTTAAATAATCGTATCTGGCGCCCCCTTATGTGGATCGTGAATAACTGTCGATGTAAGAAAATAAATAAAGCCTTACGCTATGTCATGTTTGTTTCGAAGCCCGTAATCTCGGGTAGTATATAGGGGTGGACGGTTACAATATACCTAGTAATGTCACAAGAAAAATATGGCAAAGCAATGTATTCCTTAGTTGCTCATTAATGCCATCATAGTAATAATCTTGTTTTGAATCATTATATTCTAAAAACATCCTAAGAAATTAAAAATTAAAAAAAAATGTAAAAAGCTCTTAATGTAAATATACTAATTCTTGTAAATATTTTGTTACTAATAAAGTTAAAAAAAAAACAACCTATAAATTCATTATCAATCCTTACAAATTGCTTTAAAGTTTTATTTCCAAATACATGTCTTTTCTTACTGTGTAAATAAGAATTATCCTTTAAAATGTATATGTTATCTGTTTGTGTTGAGCTAAACAAATCATTTTTATATATGTCAAGATATAAGTAATAACTTTTCCTTTAAAAAAAAAACATTCTTTATAGTTTCACTGTAATCGAACATAGCAGCTTCTTTATAATGTACTTTTTAAACTTTAAAAAAAAATTTTTTTTTTTTTACATATACTTTTAATCTAACAGGAAAAATAATTAGCATTTTATTTTCAAAATAGTTTAATACAATCGAACGCTTATCTATGGAAATGATTAATAGTTTGTTCCTTAACTTTATTTCCAAGTAAAGAAAATCAAACAAGTTAATGTCATATAATATGTGAGATGCTTCATATACTTTAGACATTTTTTTACTATAATTTCTATGCCTTGACTGAAATTCAAATTGTCAGAAAAAGGGATTACCTTTTCTTTTTAGCCCTCCATCACTACAGAACGATTTTAAATATTTTAAACATACTTGTATTTTTTTTTAGAAATATCAAGTTTTTTAAAATTTACTTTTATTAACAAAATTTTTAGATCCAGCACCAGTTGAATCAAAACACGATCAGCCCCTGGATGGTCCCTCAATCTCCGTTTTATCTCACAATTTTTCATCCACCTACAATTCATTTAAAAACCAATAAAAATATTTTTTATTAAATTTTAATATTCTGACAAACCAGCTGTGGAATCAATTTACTGATATAATCAATATAATTTTCCCACACCACGTTACCTTCAGCTGCAAAGTCAAATTTTAATATTACAAATATTATGCAACAATTGTTTTTTTAATATTTTATACAACACAATAGTAAGAAATATAAAATTTAAAGTTATACCCTTTATTAAACCCTTAAATATTACATTAAAAATAATTTTATCCACACATTTGTTTTATTTATTTATTTTAAACAATATGGAAGTTAAATTATTTGTTTATTTTTACACTTAATTCATGTCTATGCATACACATATTCTCACATATATCTGGCTTTACATTAATTGTTTAAAATTATTTTTAGAATTACAACAATAAAATGTTAACGATTATTTAATTTAACTAACTTTTATAACTAGAATGCTAAACTACAAAACTAATAACAAATATTCTTATTTTCTTTTAATAAAAACTTACATATCATTTCTTTTTTAAAATTTCTTACTTATTCCAACTTAATAATAATATCTTATTATTATTCTTTAAACATTAGAATAGATTATACAGTAGTTATTTTCGAATATATTTACTATTTATCAATTCACCATTATTTTCTTTTTTTTTAACATTTGCTTATGTTAAATTATTACCTAATATCCCTTATCAAACCAATTAATATTATTAAAAATATTTAGATTATTCTATTTTAATAATTAACTAGTTTAATTTCCATTTTTATCATCATTATTATTATTTTTATCCAAAATTTTAAACAAAAGATTAAGCTAAGATAACCTTGATTACCTCTTGGAACTAAGTGACACTTCAGTTAGGTACAATATATATATATATATATATATATATATATATATATATATATATATATATATATAAGCATTTATTTTTATAGCGTCCGTATACAATTGTAATTACATTCGAATATCGGCCTTTCAAGCCAATTGTGCAAATGCTTTGTGAGTGTTAAATAATAAATGAATACCCTCTGACCAATACAAGATATATAATTTATTCAGGAATAAAAAGAATCCCTCTTATTTCTACGACTCAAATATTTATATATAAGCAAATCTGAAGTACTGGTACAGAAGGTGTGACAATATAACGGTCACTTTAAATTACTATATACAATGTCTGAATGAATGACGCCGATGAAATTTTCTAGAATTTACTAAACGTCATTCCAACTGAAACTTAATCATATATATAAATAAGCATTTATTTTTACAGCGTCTGCATACAATTGTAATTACATTCAAATATCAGCCTTTCAAGCCAATTGTGAAAACGCTTTGCGAGTGTTAAATAATAAATGAATACCCTCTGACCAATACAAGATATATAATTTATGTAGGAATAAAGAGAATCCCTCTTATTCCTACGACTCAAATATTTATATATGAGCAAATCTGAAGTACAGACGCTATACAAATAAATGCTTATTTATATATATGATTAAGTTTCAGTTGGAATGACATTTAGTAAATTCTAGAAAATTTCATCGGCATCATTCATTCAGACATTGTATATAGTAATTTAAAGTGACCGTTATATTGTCACACCTTCTGTGCCAGTACTTTATATTTGCTCATATATAAATATTTGAGTCATAGGAATAAGAGGGATTCTTTTTATTCCTGCATAAACTCTATATCTTGTATTGGTCACAGGGTATTCATTTATTATTTAACACTCGCAAAGCGTTTGCACAATTGGCTTGAAAGGCCGATATTCGAATGTAATATATATATATATATACAAACTAACTAAAGGAAAAATAACACCATAATAAAAACACAGAATTATTTCTATAAAACTGCTTTAATATTTCAACCAGCAGACTGGTTTTCATTGGAAAGCAAAATGGCTATTTCTGTAAGTAGCCATTTTGCTTTCCGATGAAAACCAGTCTGCTGGTTTAAATATTAAAGCAGTTTTATAGAAGTAATTATGTGTTTTATTAAATATATTGTAACCAGTTGGCTTACATAGCATATGCTAATATAGTGTGTGTGTATAATATATACATAAAATAAAGGAAAAGTAGAAATAAACACAGAATAATTTTTTGTAGATATTTTTTTTTTATATTAAAATAAAATAATAATAGGTAAAGGGTTAAATAATAACTCTGATTTAAAATAAAAATTGTTTTATAAATTAAACTTTTAAAAGATCTGAATAAATATAATATTGTATTATTATTATTATTATTATTATTATTATTATTATTATTATTATTATTATTATTATTATTATTATTATTATTATTATTATTATTATTATTATTATTATTATTTGTATTATTATTATTATTATTATTATTATTATTATTATTATTATTATTATTATTATTATTATTATTATTATTATTATTATTATTATTATTATTATTCTGATTGTGAAATGTAAAACACAATATTGTTTTCAAACTTTTTTAAATAATTAAAACATGTATATGTTTTCAAAGGGATTAGAGATCTAAAAATAAAAACTCTGTTTTCAATAAAGGTGTTATTATCACCTTAGATGATGCTAAAAAGGTACTGATAATGAAATTAGCTCCAGTCTGGAGAGTGATGTTTGAAGAGAAAAGTTTGGATAATGATTTTGAATAAAGCAGTATGTTTGTTGGCTATAGCAGAAGTTGGCAGAAAAGATACCATGAACTAATATAGGCAGGAGCAGCTACTATTTTCCTTCACAGGAGTTCTAATTTACTTAAAGCTGGGTCACTTCTGAATCAATAGCCTGAAAAAAATGAGGACAAAATAGCTAGCAGAGTTATATAAAGCTTCTATGAAGATGTAAGGACAGTCTAGTAGCTGCCTTATAGTTTACTGCAGTTTTGATTCATGAAGCCAGGGTCACTTCAAATACATCAACTAGCTGCTTAAATAAGTTCTAGAAGAGAGCTTGACAATTGCTTGAACTACAAAAAAATCTCATGGTATGCCAACAAATTACCTGAATTATACTTTTTCCTGATAATGACAGTCACTAAAAACCAAACTCATCAAGAAAAATCTTCCAGCTTGCTAAAGAATTAATTACATGTATGCTGTGTCAGATGTATGCAGAGAAACACACTTAAACGTATATATAGCTGGTGAGTTATTTTAAAAGAATTCATTTAAAATGACATATATAGAACAATATTATTTAATGTCGGTTAAAGATTTATATATATTGAAATAATATAAAGTAATTTTGCTTGAATTATAATTAAGAGTCAAGAATAATTCATTGATCATTAAAAGCTAAAGAGGCATTTTTGAACAATAATCCTTTGGACATTATTTTGAAAAATTTATACTAAAAAAAAAAAGTAAAGAATTGATGATTCAATAATTTAATTTAAAAACATTGATAATTAATCAAAAAATTAATCAACAAATACCTGTCAAAAATTGACTATACTTTTGAGAACTTATAAATTAAAACTAATTTTAAATTATATCTATAATTTGTTTATACACACATATGTGTGAAGTTTATATGTTTTCCAAATGGATTATGAAAAAAAAAATATTGTAACAAGTTTAAATAGGTAAAACCCAGTGTGCGTATATACACACACACTCATATATGTAAAATTATAATCATTTTTTGTTAGTGAATATTAATTGTATATTATAAATTGCATGTCTGTGTGCATATATATGTAAACCATAGTAATAACATGAATTGTCAATTGTAATTTTGTAAATTAATGTAACAATTCAAATTTTGAACAGCAATTATGTAAATCACCAATGTGATTATTTTTTTTATTGTATAAGACTTAATTTATATGTAAAGCCACATAGACCTTAATTTCAATTTTTTATTTTTTATTTTTTGTTATTAATAAACTTATATTTAATTGTTAAAATTGTTTCCATCATCTCTTGTTCACATACTGTAATATAAATGGGGATGTGTACTTAGTGCTTTGGGGCACCCAGAGATGATCAATCATCATCCTGGTTCACACAAAAGAGGATACTCTTTAAAGCCCATGCACTATTATCTTTTATTTTACTTGTCTTATTAAAAATTTAAGTTTATAGTTGGTAGTACAAGTGGCCAGAGCATTGATGATGATCAGCATGTTTTAAATGTCCCAGCATTATTGTTTTGATTTCTAATTCTTATGTATTTTAATGGATGGGCACTAAGCTAGTCTATCCAAGTTATGTTTAAATAATTGCCCAAGTTGGAAAAGGCTCAATAGTTAGCCCAGTCTGAAGAAGACCCATTTTCAATCCAGCCACAAGATGGTCTGTTGATTTTATTCTGATTTATTGTACTAATTTGTTTATTCCCATCAATGATGATGATGGATGGTTATTTCTCTCAAGTATTTACTTGTACTTATTTTTTTAAATGGTAATGCTGGTGGTTAATTATGCTTGTAGTTGCTTTTCTGAGTTAGCTGGCTGGTCTCTCATTGCTCACAAAGATTTTGATTTCATGATCCCCTTAAATATATACTTATGTACTACTTTGCAAATTATTGATATTTCATTTTTATTTCCTTCAACTTCCTATTTTGATCACCCCAGATTTCCTTCCATACTTTCTATTACCCCATCCCATTACAATATATTTAAATGATTTTCTATATTTATACAAACTTATGATAATCACATTTATTAAAATAGCAATAATGTTTTCAGTATTGGATGGTGATATTCTATTAAATCATAATCATTTTTTCTATCGTATTCATGATTATATATTCCAACAAAAAGACCATGTCTTAAAATCAATATCATGACTTTTTATCTTGCTAAATGTATTTTAATAATATTGCACCTAGCATAAAGCAAACATATTTTAAATTTTTCTAAGATTCTCTTAGAGACAAATATCATTTTTACATTTAAAATGCAAGGAGATGGTTTAATTTACGAAAGTGACTCTTCCTGATTTTATTTAAATAATATAGTATATTAAATATATAATTATTTACAGTAATTTCAAGTCTGTATGACCATTCTACATCTATTCACAATGTCATTATCATGTAAATGAGATTCATCAAGTTACTAAATTAGATTATAATACCAATTGATAGCTCCATATTATAACTGCACAATGTTCAGGGATGAATCCTGGGTGATTATCACTCATTGTCATCAACTCCACTTGGTGTGTCCAATTTAAATATACAATGTATATTATGTAAGGAATGAACCTGATAGATCAGCAAAAGATAAGACTAACTATGAGTTCACCAGCATTACAGAGAAGAATATATTATTCATCATCATGAACAATCAAAATATAAAATCAACAGTCAATCTTGTGACCTGATATGAAATGTGTCAAATATAAACCAGGCTAATTATTTAGACATTGTCAAAATTAGGGCAGGAATATAATACAATAATTTGAATGCATTGACTGAAGTATTAGTCTAACTAAACAAAAATGTACTCAAATATTTTACTTTGTTGAGTGTAACTCATCTTAAATTTTCTTTTTATTGTAGAATGAAATTGCTAAATCAAACTAACTATCAATAGAGGGGTAATGTAACAATTTGCCTACATAGCTGCAATAAAATAAGTACATACTTGGCAATACGATCCTCATTTTCAATTTGGAATTAAAGGGGAAAAAATATTTAGTTTTTCCATGAATATGTTTTTTTATAATAATAATAGGTCTGCAATTAATTAAATATTTTACTTTACTTTCCACATGATACTTGGAAAATTGTAAACAATTTTCTCAAAATAATTGTCAAACTTGAATTTTTTAGTCATAATATGGTAGAAGAAAGATAAAATGATAAAATGAAATAAATAATTTTTTTTGGTCTCTCTCTTCAGTAAATTTATTTAATTATCAGTTGTTTTTACCATTTTTTTAAAAAAAAAAAATGTATTCAGAGAAAATATTTTCTTTTTTTTGTAAATTGTTTAATATATATTAATATTAACCTTAAAAAAGAGATAAAGTTTTATATTTAATAGTCTTTTTAAAAAGAAAAATAATGAGATCTTAAAACCTTGGGTAAATTTTAGTTTAATTAAAGTTTTTTTCCCTTTTTTCATTCTTCATTTCAAAAAATCAAATCAGTGTAAATAATTGATTATATTGTTTTACATTATGCAAAAAAATTTCTTTAATTAGACAGGAATGTTAAGAATATTTTGAAATTAATTGAACTTATTGACTTCTTTTTCAATGCCAAAATTTAAGGAGGGAAATAAATGACAATAGTGTTTATAAAAAATTATCTAATTGGTTGATGTAAAAATTGTCAGGTTGGAGATGATTGTGATTGGCTTGTAAAGCAAGATTGTTTTAAAAATAATAGGGATGTGAATAAGTCAGAAGCCTTAAGTATCTGGTAAGAAGAAATTATTCCTTAGTTGTTGAAGACAACAGAAAAAATTAAATCCAGCTGCTAAAGAAAAAAGCAGCAGAAGTCTTGACTAGGCTGTTGCATAGTATAGCAGAAGTTTTAAATCAAGCTTTTAGGATTAATCTTAAGAATGGTTTTTACAATGAAAACTTTGTAATTAATTCAGTTAAAATGTAGACACCATCTCTCTCCATGTAATCTGCCTTCTGGAATAAAATGAAGAGATAAAGTTCCATACTAAAGTACTCTGCAATTTTGTCTTTAACCAAGAGCTTGAGTCTAAGGTAGGTGTTAGTGGCATCTGGATTATTTTAGTGGAAAAAAATTGATAAAACTTGTTATATATTAATCTGGAAATAATGCACATCAGGAAAAATAGAAATTAATCATGTTCATGTGTAGAAGCCTTGAAGAGGTCAACTCAACTGGAAAATTGGAAACTATAATTAATAACTCCACAGAAATAAACACTTTTTTATTCACAGTAAAAAAAAAACAACAACATTGTTTTCATTATATAAAAGTAATAACTTCTTTTTGTAAAAATTGATAATTTTAATTATTTTTATTAATGTTTTCAAATTGTGAAACATTTTTTAACCATTCAATTAACTTTTAGAATTATGGCAGTTTTTTTTAAAATTTTAAATTTAGTTTATGAAACATGTTTTTTACTTTTCATTTATTTTTTCCTCTTAATACTTAACAAAGGATTAAGTAAGCTAAGTTAAATATTGGGGTCTTTGAATTTTTTAAAAAAAAAAAATGTTTTTCATACTTTTAGTTATTTTAAGGAAGTAAATTAATGAGTTGAAAATTAATCTAATGAATACAAATCAATTAGCTAATATAATTTTTATGAAACTATATAATTTTTTGATGAAATGAATGTTAAAAATTTCATACTATCATGTCAATGACTTTTTGTATTGTTAATCAATTAGTTATTAAATAATTGTTTTAATATTTTTTAGTCTTTATATTTTTCAACATGTGTTACATGAATTGGAACTGTGAGTGACTTTATTTAAAGACAGATTAGTGTTGTAGGATTTGTTTTGATTATCCCAAGTTTTATGGCAGAGTAAACCTATGAATTATTTAAGTGATTTACAAAAATGAGCTTTATTTATTTATTTACTTATTTATCTTTTGCTCATATTAATACTCTATAGAGTTGCTGATTTCTGAGCTATATTAGACAATAACAGTTAGTTATATGGATTTGGTGTTTAAATTGGTGTTTGACTCCAGATAACCCTGGATTGCAAAACATATTTCTTTTAAAGTTCAGTTATTACTCTTTATTTATTTTTAATTAGAATTTAAGTATAGTTGGACAGTACATTAATAGTATGAAATGACCAGGGCATTTATGATGATCAGCATGTTTAGCTTCTCAGCATTATTTGATATTTTTATATAATCTGATGGAATAACATCTGAGTCTGTGCATCCAAATTATTGAGTGGTATTGCTTTCTTAAGTTAGCAGTGGCTTAATAATTAGCCTGGACTTTATTGACCCATTTCAAAACCAGTCATGAGATTGATTATTGATTTTATATTTTGTTTGTTTATGATGATGAATGATTATTCTTCTTCTCTGTAATTCTGGATGAACTAATAATGAGTTTTTTACTGACCTCTCATGCTCATTTTATTCATTATCATCCCTTTTATATTTACTTTTATATTTTGTTTAGTAGTACTTGATAATAATTTCCCATCTCATAATTCAGCCCTAATGTGAACTGTTATAAAAGTCCATCCAATTGTGGGATCATGTAACATCAAATTTGCTCTTATTAACTCCCTATTTTCCATCCTGTTACAATCAAGTTGATTGCAATTTTGAAGTAATAGCCACCATAAGTTGATCATCATCAGGCCTCTTGTTGGGTATCATTTGTAACAGTACAAAACTCAATGACTGTGGTGATGATCACTTATTATCATCATCAACCTGCCACTTAATACTTCCAAGTTACATATATTATAAATATAATGAAAGGAAATAACCTAAAATATCAGCAAAAATTAGATTAACAAGTGTTCACTAGAATTATAGAGAACAATAACTCCACCTCATCATCATGACCAATAAAAATATAAATTTAATAGTCAATCTTGTGATTGGATTTGAAATTGATCTACTATAGACTAGACTAATTATTTAGTAACTGTCAAACTTATTGTTTATAGCCCATTATAAAATATAATTATGGATTTATATTTATTATATCTTGCTTAATTTGATGTCAGCATTTGAATACACGTTTTACTATGCTAATTTATTATGAAATATAATTATCTTTGGATATACATATAGGTTTGTAATGTCTTTATTTTATTTACCCACTCACTGTGCTATACATATATTTACAAGCTACCTAATATATTTAATTTATACTGCATTTATTGCAATCTACCTACATAATTTCTTTTATTTGGATGCAACATTACTATGCACATTTTATGGTGAGATATATTTAGTGTTTTATTTGTTAAAAGATTGCTTTAATCTTTGTGAAGGTATAACCTGCTAATAAAAGCTCTTACCATTATAAAAACAACATGACCCTAAAATCTTTCAAGAAATTGCTATCTTGCTGTATTATTTATCTAACATAATGCCATTGGTGAAATTCTCTAATATATATATATATATATATATATGAAATGTGAGACTAAACATACAGTCACTAAAGTGATCAAACTTTCAATTATGTAAAAAAAAAATATTTTTACACCAAAGGAAAAGAAAGGAAAAAATTGGTTAAAGATATTTATTGTGTTTTTGTTAGAATGTATTAAATATGTATTTTTAGTATTTTGTTAATCTCATTTTACTTGTTGGATATATTAATATGTATAATTATGTATGTAAATATGGTATGTAAATGGTTTTATTCATGCCATTATATTCTGGAAGTTTGCAGCAAGTAATTTATATATATATATATATATATATATATATATATGAAAAATAAAAACAAGTTAGTCACGTAACCTGCTATCACTTGTTATTTATGATCAATAGATGGCGTCTTTACCAAAACCGCCGAAACAAGTGTAAAATATTTTTACATAAACGCAAAAGGAGTCAGAATTAACTACCTCTTTCATTTTGCTCACCTCCAGATCAGCTGATTTCAAGCTGGTTTGCTTTCGTCAGTGGAAGGATAGAGCTATAGAAACTAGGTCTAAAGACTGACTCTCAAGCGTTTATGCAAAACGTTTATATCAGTTTGCAAGCGTGAATTTTTCAGACTGGTAAAGTCTTCAAACTCAGCCTAGCAAGCTAGATATCTATATGGGTCTGATCTCAGTTCAGTTTCACCACATAGTCAAAGTCTCTGCAATATATATCATTGCAAGAAAACTTTAAAGGTACATTTATGAAAAATAAAAACAAGTTAGTCACGTAACCTGCTATCACTTGTTATTTATGATCAATAGATGGCGTCTTTACCAAAACCGCCGAAACAAGTGTAAAATATTTTTACATAAACGCAAAAGGAGTCAGAATTAACTACCTCTTTCATTTTGCTCACCTCCAGATCAGCTGATTTCAAGCTGGTTTGCTTTCGTCAGTGGAAGGATAGAGCTATAGAAACTAGGTCTAAAGACTGACTCTCAAGCGCTTATGCAAAACGTTTATATCAGTTTGCAAGCGTGAATTTTTCAGACTGGTAAAGTCTTCAAACTCAGCCTAGCAAGCTAGATATCTACATGGGTCTGATCTCAGTTCAGTTTCACCACATAGTCAAAGTCTCTGCAATATATATCATTGCAAGAAAACTTTAAAGGTACATTTATGAAAAATAAAAACAAGTTAGTCACGTAACCTGCTATCACTTGTTATTTATGATCAATAGATGGCGTTATTTATGATCAATAGACCTAGTTTCTATAGCTCTATCCTTCCACTGACGAAAGCAAACCAGCTTGAAATCAGCTGATCTGGAGGTGAGCAAAATGAAAGAGGTAGTTAATTCTGACTCCTTTTGCGTTTATGTAAAAATATTTTACACTTGTTTCGGCGGTTTTGGTAAAGACGCCATCTATTGATCATAAATAACAAGTGATAGCAGGTTACGTGAATAACTTGTTTTTATTTTTCATAAATGTACCTTTAAAGTTTTCTTGCAATGATATATATTGCAGAGACTTTGATTATGTGGTGAAACTGAACTGAGATCAGACCCATGTAGATATCTAGCTTGCTAGGGTTGAGTTTGAAGACTTTACCTAGTCTGAAAATTCACGCATTAGACAAGCTGAGTTATAATCGTTTTGCACTAAACTGACTGAGAGTCAGTCTTTAGACCTAGTTTACTGCATTGTCATCCTTCCGGCTGTTAAGCTAAACCAGTCCTGAGAATCAGCTAATCTGGAGGTGACAAAATGAGAGAAGGTAGTTACATTCTGACTCCTTGTGCGTATTATGTACAAATATTCTTTCTTGTAAAAAAGTATATCTCTTGATCACAAATACAATATGCAAGTAGGATGTAGCTTGTGCTTCAGTGGTGTAGAGACTTTTGTCATGAAACTGTACCTTGAAAAGATATCTAGTTGTGCTATATTGCAGAACAGTCTGTTATGTGTGCAAAACTGATATAAACTTTTGAAAACGCTGAGAGTCAGTCTTTAGACCTCAGTTTCTATAGCTCTGATCCTCCACCTATTAGCAAACCAGCTTGAAATCAGCTGATCTGGAGGTGAGCAAAATGAAATGAGGTAGTTAATTCTGACTTTGCATTTATGTAAAATATTTTACACTTGTTTTTCGGTTTTTGAAAAAAGCGCTCATCTGATCATAAATAACAAGTGATAGCAGGTTACGTGACTAACTTGTTTTTATTTTTCATAAATGTACCTTTAAAGTTTTCTTGCAATGATATATATTGCAGAGACTTTGACTATGTGGTGAAACTGAACTGAGATCAGACCCATATAGATATCTAGCTTGCTAGGCTGAGTTTGAAGACTTTACCAGTCTGAAAAATTCACGCTTGCAAACTGATATAAACGTTTTGCATAAACGCTTGAGAGTCAGTCTTTAGACCTAGTTTCTATAGCTCTATCCTTCCACTGACGAAAGCAAACCAGCTTGAAATCAGCTGATCTGGAGGTGAGCAAAATGAAAGAGGTAGTTAATTCTGACTCCTTTTGCGTTTATGTAAAAATATTTTACACTTGTTTCGGCGGTTTTGGTAAAGACGCCATCTATTGATCATAAATAACAAGTGATAGCAGGTTACGTGACTAACTTGTTTTTATTTTTCATAAATGTACCTTTAAAGTTTTCTTGCAATGATATATATTGCAGAGACTTTGACTATGTGGTGAAACTGAACTGAGATCAGACCCATATAGATATCTAGCTTGCTAGGCTGAGTTTGAAGACTTTACCAGTCTGAAAAATTCACGCTTGCAAACTGATATAAACGTTTTGCATAAACGCTTGAGAGTCAGTCTTTAGACCTAGTTTCTATAGCTCTATCCTTCCACTGACGAAAGCAAACCAGCTTGAAATCAGCTGATCTGGAGGTGAGCAAAATGAAAGAGGTACTCTTCCGTTAATTCTGACTCCTTTTGCGTTTATGTAAAAATATTTTACACTTGTTTCGGCGGTTTTGGTAAAGACGCCATCTATTGATCATAAATAACAAGTGATAGCAGGTTACGTGACTAACTTGTTTTTATTTTTCATAAATGTACCTTTAAAGTTTTCTTGCAATGATATATATTGCAGAGACTTTGACTATGTGGTGAAACTGAACTGAGATCAGACCCATATAGATATCTAGCTTGCTAGGCTGAGTTTGAAGACTTTACCAGTCTGAAAAATTCACGCTTGCAAACTGATATAAACGTTTTGCATAAACGCTTGAGAGTCAGTCTTTAGACCTAGTTTCTATAGCTCTATCCTTCCACTGACGAAAGCAAACCAGCTTGAAATCAGCTGATCTGGAGGTGAGCAAAATGAAAGAGGTAGTTAATTCTGACTCCTTTTGCGTTTATGTAAAAATATTTTACACTTGTTTCGGCGGTTTTGGTAAAGACGCCATCTATTGATCATAAATAACAAGTGATAGCAGGTTACGTGACTAACTTGTTTTTATTTTTCATAAATGTACCTTTAAAGTTTTCTTGCAATGATATATATTGCAGAGACTTTGACTATGTGGTGAAACTGAACTGAGATCAGACCCATATAGATATCTAGCTTGCTAGGCTGAGTTTGAAGACTTTACCAGTCTGAAAAATTCACGCTTGCAAACTGATATAAACGTTTTGCATAAACGCTTGAGAGTCAGTCTTTAGACCTAGTTTCTATAGCTCTATCCTTCCACTGACGAAAGCAAACCAGCTTGAAATCAGCTGATCTGGAGGTGAGCAAAATGAAAGAGGTAGTTAATTCTGACTCCTTTTGCGTTTATGTAAAAATATTTTACACTTGTTTCGGCGGTTTTGGTAAAGACGCCATCTATTGATCATAAATAACAAGTGATAGCAGGTTACGTGACTAACTTGTTTTTATTTTTCATAAATGTACCTTTAAAGTTTTCTTGCAATGATATATATTGCAGAGACTTTGACTATGTGGTGAAACTGAACTGAGATCAGACCCATATAGATATCTAGCTTGCTAGGCTGAGTTTGAAGACTTTACCAGTCTGAAAAATTCACGCTTGCAAACTGATATAAACGTTTTGCATAAACGCTTGAGAGTCAGTCTTTAGACCTAGTTTCTATAGCTCTATCCTTCCACTGACGAAAGCAAACCAGCTTGAAATCAGCTGATCTGGAGGTGAGCAAAATGAAAGAGGTAGTTAATTCTGACTCCTTTTGCGTTTATGTAAAAATATTTTACACTTGTTTCGGCGGTTTTGGTAAAGACGCCATCTATTGATCATAAATAACAAGTGATAGCAGGTTACGTGACTAACTTGTTTTTATTTTTCATAAATGTACCTTTAAAGTTTTCTTGCAATGATATATATTGCAGAGACTTTGACTATGTGGTGAAACTGAACTGAGATCAGACCCATATAGATATCTAGCTTGCTAGGCTGAGTTTGAAGACTTTACCAGTCTGAAAAATTCACGCTTGCAAACTGATATAAACGTTTTGCATAAACGCTTGAGAGTCAGTCTTTAGACCTAGTTTCTATAGCTCTATCCTTCCACTGACGAAAGCAAACCAGCTTGAAATCAGCTGATCTGGAGGTGAGCAAAATGAAAGAGGTAGTTAATTCTGACTCCTTTTGCGTTTATGTAAAAATATTTTACACTTGTTTCGGCGGTTTTGGTAAAGACGCCATCTATTGATCATAAATAACAAGTGATAGCAGGTTACGTGACTAACTTGTTTTTATTTTTCATAAATGTACCTTTAAAGTTTTCTTGCAATGATATATATTGCAGAGACTTTGACTATGTGGTGAAACTGAACTGAGATCAGACCCATATAGATATCTAGCTTGCTAGGCTGAGTTTGAAGACTTTACCAGTCTGAAAAATTCACGCTTGCAAACTGATATAAACGTTTTGCATAAACGCTTGAGAGTCAGTCTTTAGACCTAGTTTCTATAGCTCTATCCTTCCACTGACGAAAGCAAACCAGCTTGAAATCAGCTGATCTGGAGGTGAGCAAAATGAAAGAGGTAGTTAATTCTGACTCCTTTTGCGTTTATGTAAAAATATTTTACACTTGTTTCGGCGGTTTTGGTAAAGACGCCATCTATTGATCATAAATAACAAGTGATAGCAGGTTACGTGACTAACTTGTTTTTATTTTTCATAAATGTACCTTTAAAGTTTTCTTGCAATGATATATATTGCAGAGACTTTGACTATGTGGTGAAACTGAACTGAGATCAGACCCATATAGATATCTAGCTTGCTAGGCTGAGTTTGAAGACTTTACCAGTCTGAAAAATTCACGCTTGCAAACTGATATAAACGTTTTGCATAAACGCTTGAGAGTCAGTCTTTAGACCTAGTTTCTATAGCTCTATCCTTCCACTGACGAAAGCAAACCAGCTTGAAATCAGCTGATCTGGAGGTGAGCAAAATGAAAGAGGTAGTTAATTCTGACTCCTTTTGCGTTTATGTAAAAATATTTTACACTTGTTTCGGCGGTTTTGGTAAAGACGCCATCTATTGATCATAAATAACAAGTGATAGCAGGTTACGTGACTAACTTGTTTTTATTTTTCATAAATGTACCTTTAAAGTTTTCTTGCAATGATATATATTGCAGAGACTTTGACTATGTGGTGAAACTGAACTGAGATCAGACCCATATAGATATCTAGCTTGCTAGGCTGAGTTTGAAGACTTTACCAGTCTGAAAAATTCACGCTTGCAAACTGATATAAACGTTTTGCATAAACGCTTGAGAGTCAGTCTTTAGACCTAGTTTCTATAGCTCTATCCTTCCACTGACGAAAGCAAACCAGCTTGAAATCAGCTGATCTGGAGGTGAGCAAAATGAAAGAGGTAGTTAATTCTGACTCCTTTTGCGTTTATGTAAAAATATTTTACACTTGTTTCGGCGGTTTTGGTAAAGACGCCATCTATTGATCATAAATAACAAGTGATAGCAGGTTACGTGACTAACTTGTTTTTATTTTTCATAAATGTACCTTTAAAGTTTTCTTGCAATGATATATATTGCAGAGACTTTGACTATGTGGTGAAACTGAACTGAGATCAGACCCATATAGATATCTAGCTTGCTAGGCTGAGTTTGAAGACTTTACCAGTCTGAAAAATTCACGCTTGCAAACTGATATAAACGTTTTGCATAAACGCTTGAGAGTCAGTCTTTAGACCTAGTTTCTATAGCTCTATCCTTCCACTGACGAAAGCAAACCAGCTTGAAATCAGCTGATCTGGAGGTGAGCAAAATGAAAGAGGTAGTTAATTCTGACTCCTTTTGCGTTTATGTAAAAATATTTTACACTTGTTTCGGCGGTTTTGGTAAAGACGCCATCTATTGATCATAAATAACAAGTGATAGCAGGTTACGTGACTAACTTGTTTTTATTTTTCATAAATGTACCTTTAAAGTTTTCTTGCAATGATATATATTGCAGAGACTTTGACTATGTGGTGAAACTGAACTGAGATCAGACCCATGTAGATATCTAGCTTGCTAGGCTGAGTTTGAAGACTTTACCAGTCTGAAAAATTCACGCTTGCAAACTGATATAAACGTTTTGCATAAACGCTTGAGAGTCAGTCTTTAGACCTAGTTTCTATAGCTCTATCCTTCCACTGACGAAAGCAAACCAGCTTGAAATCAGCTGATCTGGAGGTGAGCAAAATGAAAGAGGTAGTTAATTCTGACTCCTTTTGCGTTTATGTAAAAATATTTTACACTTGTTTCGGCGGTTTTGGTAAAGACGCCATCTATTGATCATATATATATATATATATTAAAACATCTATAAGAGTAGAGCTGCTAGTTTATATTTTGTATATTTTGCATTGAATCAGTGCATATGTTTTACTTTGATTATTATATCTTTAAATCAACTGCTTGTTTACCTTTATACATATCTTTGTGTAATTTTGATTATTTTTTACTATATACCTTATGAAGATGGGTAGATATGGTTTGAGGTTTGCTATTTAATTATTATCCCAATGTTTTTCTTTACATTATTAACATTTCTTCTTTTACCCATATATTTATTGTGATAATTATTTTGATAGTTTCTTACTTTACTTAGATATTATTTGTTATGCCTATACTTATGTTACTGCTAAATATTAATGGAACACATGTATATAAGTAGCATCAATGCAGTATTGCTCTTTTCATATTAGTGTAGGTTCATCTTTTTCATCATCATTGCCTGTAAACATGTATTACACTTGGTGTATTTTAAATATTTATTACAAAAATTAAATAAATATGCTTATTTTAATTTATAATTTGACAAAATAAAATATATATAACTTATTTACAATAAAATAAATTAAAAAAAAAAACTTTACATAAATTGTTACATCAGTTAAATATAATACACATATGAAATATGATATCCATGGTATATCTATTTATACAGATATATGAAGAGATATGCAATAGTTGAATTTAGTAATCATTTATATATACACAGGATAATTGATGCATCTGAATGTATTAATAATATATATTTACATTTAAATTAGTGTACAATTTCTTTATATATAATTAATAATTTAAACAATATACAACATAAACAAGTGCATTGTATTAGATTTAGATAACAAAAAGATGATGGTTTAGAGAAGTAGAAACTCAATACTTTTTTAATATATAATCATTTGGATTTTTATTTCACCTGGGAGTGCATGGAATGAGACAAACACTTCAAAATAAGCCCAGCAGAAAGCAACAAACATAGCCACATCTTTATCAAATGCATACTTATCTTTATATTCAAAAATAAATCTATTTACCATACTCATAACAACAAGAATTGTATATTATTCTCCTATTTTCAACTTTACAATAAAATTTTCAGTGGCCATATCATCACTCTGTAGCAAACTACTATTGGGTAGAAAAACTGTTATCATTTCAATCAAACAACTCAGTCAAACAACAATACTGAATGTTCTTGGGGCTACATACAATACATATGTTCCACACACAAATACAATAAACCTACTGGCAAAAATCACTTAAATAGTTTCAGAAGCTACAAAGACTTCTTGACATAATCCATACAGATTGTCCATCACCCCACATATGGATATCTAGTATCATCAGCACATTCAGCACAAATCAATGTCAGAACTACAACACTCACATTTGGTAGCAAATACACATACTGGAAGCACAAATCAATGTCAGAACTACAACACTCACATTTGGTAGCAAATACACATACTGGAAGACATATGAGTTGATAAACCTAGCCACAAACAATCAGACCTTTAGCCCAAAACAGCAAGCAACTCTTTAAAAACTTCAGAAAATGGTCAATGGAAGCAATCTTTTTTGTCTTTTTGATCAGGCTAAATCTATTTGCACTATGAACATTCTATTTCTTAAGATACCATTATCTTTATAGGTCAATAGACTCATTCTGCAACCTATGCCATGCTGTTAAAGGAACACAACAACACATATTTTACAATCAAGCAGTGACAAATCCTACATGAAACAATATGCTAAATCAATGTAGACCAAGACAAACTATACAACAGTTAACAGGTTTTACATACAAACAGACAGTGCCTATAGCACAATCAGCAATCTTTGGACTTTATCCATTTTGGTGCACACAATGTATATTTAGCCTGGGAAATAACACCAGATGGCATCCAACAACATTTTACAACAAGCTGCAACAAATAAGGAACAAGGATGCAAAGATTGCACATCCAGATATATATGCATACATCTGGTCACTATTAAAATTACAAGCTAATTTATAAGAGCATGCAAAACTAGCCATTTTATAAGCACAACTTATTCAAACAAAATTGGCAATAAACAAGAAACTAAAAGGACAATATAAAATATGGATTATCACATAGCAAATGAATAAAACTTTTGACCAATTTACAAAGACAATAACAGAATATCAATGAGAATTGCAAAGAGGGCTACTAACTAACAACAAGATCAGAAACAAATAGTAAATTTGAACAATGATAACAATAACAAAAATATCATAATATGAAAAAATCTACTATGGAAACGCAAGATTTCTAAAATATTATAATTGAATAGGTTAACTGATGTAGATCTCTATTCAACACATTCTTCCCTATATAATTAGCATTGAAAATCTTAATCAGACCAAATCTGTAAAAAATCATCATGTCATTGTAGTTAAGACATATGTATTTAAATATCATGTAATCCTTGTTGATAAGAAAGTATATTGTTGAAATATTGAAATATAATATATAATAAAATATATTCTATAGTTGTATTTTGATAAAGACACATTGTACCAAAAGCTTGGCTCAGCAAAATAATACATATTGCTTTATATCAAAATGTATTACCATAATAGTTGATAATTGGCTACATATTCATGTAAAATGTATATTAATACACATATATTTATGTTACACTAAAACTAAATACAAATAAATATCATGATCCATAACATTAGCTGGTTTCCAGTAACATTATTTGGGTTTTTTGAGTTGTCGCTTCTTTAAAATCTTAGATTCAAGTAAATATTGTCATTTTCCATCTGCATGAGTTGAAACTTTTTACTATCATGTAGCAATAATAGAAAAAATAATATTATCAGGCATAATATATATATATATATATATATATATATATGCATATTAATATATATATATATATATATATATATATATATGTTAAAATGAAGATTTGCATGGGTTAAATATATAAAATACATATTTTGCGGGTTCATCCGTGTTAAAAACTTTTAATATTAATATACTGACATTTCGACTTGGTCACACAAGCCATCCACAGAGTTATAAAAAATAGAAAGATGGTTGTAGAGGCGCTACAATCACTGATTTGAATAAAATGTTAAAATTCCACCAATAGCAAAAAATGTTAAATTTAGGAATGTTTTTTAAAAAAATCTTTCCAAATAGGAGGAAGTTTGCATGTATCATCTCGCTTATTGATACAATCTGGCCTTATAAGTATCTCAATGGCTTCTCTAATTTTGGATTGGTAGAGATTATCACATCATGATATGATCCTGGTACTAGAAAAATCAATTTTATGACCTGAATCTATAGTATGTAGTGAGAGTGCTGCTGATGATGAGTGTTGTTTAACTGCATTAGCATGCTCATCTCTCCTAACACTGATGCGATGATTACTCATACCTATGTAAGAAGCTTTACAATTTTTACATGAGATTTGATAGACACCATGAGATTCAAGAGGGATTGAATCCTTAGGCTTGGTTATTATATTGCTGATCTTTTGATGAGCAGAAAATGCTGTATCTATATTATAGCGTTTTAATATACGTCTGATACTGTCTGTAGTTCCTTTTACATATGGAACACAAATCCTAATAGCTGATTTATCATCTTTTTGTTTCCTATTTTGTCTATTTTGGGCTTGAAATAAGGCTTTTTTTATAAATTTGTAATTATAATTATTTGCTAATAAAACACTATTAATGATTTATTTCTTCTTTCAGATCTGAAAGGTTAATTGCTGTATTTAAAAGAGTTTTGGCTACAGAAACTATCTGAGTTGGGTGATGATGAGAATGGAAATGTAAATATCTGTCTGTGTGTCTATCCTTTCTGTAAATAGAAAAAGATAAACTATTTGGTGTTCTGGTGACTAGAACATCAAGAAAAGGGAGTTTTCCATCAGACTCTGTCTCCATTGTAAATTTAATATGAGGATGCATATTATTTAAATGTAAGAAAAAAATCATCTAATTTTTTTTTTCCATGTTGCCATATGATAAAAGGGTCATCTATGTATCTGAGCCAAATGAGAGGTTTTAAAGATGATGATTCTAAAGCACGAGTTTCTATATATTCCATGAATAAATCAGCTATTACTCCTGAGATAGGTGTGCCCATAGGAGTACCAAAAACTTGTCTGTAATGCTGTCCATTGTATACAAAATATGTATTTAAGAGACAATGTTTAATTAAAGCAATAATACAGTCTGGTAAATTGCAACGTTGTGAGATTATATTTAAAGCTTCATCAATTGAAATGTTTGGAAAACAAAGACACGACATCAAAACTGACCAGAATGTCATTAGCATTAATTTTTAAAATTTTTAAAACAGAAATAAAATGAAGAGAGTTTTTAATATATGATTTAATAAATGGGATTGTAGGTTTAATGAAATCCGCTAAGTATCTGTCTAAAATATGAGTTGGAGACCCTATTGCACTTACTATTGGACGAAGGGGGGTATCTGGTTTGTGAATTTTTGGAAGTCCATAAAATTTTGGACAGACACAAGATTTTTCACGAGGGATTATTTTATTTTTTTTATCTCTGTTTCAATAGGTGATTTATTAATAATAGCTTTTGTTGTTTTTTCCAAATACGTAGTATGATCTCTTTTTGATAGTTTATAAGTTTTATCATTAAGCAGATCTAAAATTTTATTATGGTAAATGTCACGATCCATTATAACTGTGGCATTACCTTTGTCAGCTGGAATTACAACAATTGATTTATCCGATTTTATACTATTTAATGCTTGTCTTTCTTTCTTTGAAATATTATTTTTAGGAAGCTTAGCTTTTTTTAAAAATATTACAAAAATTTTATGGACTTCCAAAAATTCACAAACCAGATACCCCCTTCGTCCAATAGTAAGTGCAATAGGTTCTCCAACTCATATTTTAGCCAGATACTTATTGGATTTCATTAAACCTACAATCCCATCTATTAAATCATATATTAAATACTCTCTTTATTTTATTTCTGTTTTAAAAAGTTTAAAAATTAATGCTAATGACATTCTGGTCAGTTTTGAGTCATGTCTTTGTTTACAAACATTCCAATTGATGAACATTTAAATATAATCTCACAACATTGCAATTTACCAGACCATATTATTGCTTTAATTAAACAATGTCTCTTAAATACATATTTTGTATACAATGGACAACATTACAGACAAGTTTTTGGTACTCCTATGGGCTCACCTATCTCATGAGTAATAGCTGATTTATTCATGGAATATATAGAAACTCGTGCTTTAGAATCATCATCTTTAAAACCTCTTATTCGGCTCAGATACATAGATGACACTTTTGTCATATGGCAACATGGAAAAAATAAATTACATGATTTTTTCTTACATTTAAATAATATGCATCCTCATATTAAATTTACAATGGAGACAGAGTCTGATGGAAAACTCCCTTTTCTTGATGTTCTAGTCACCAGAACACCAAATAGTTTATCTTTTTCTATTTACAGAAAGGATACACACACAGACAGATATTTGCATTTCCATTCTCATCATCACCCAACTCAGATAGTTTCTGTAGCCAAAAACTCTTTTAAATAGAGCAATTAACCTTTCAGATCTGAAAGAAGAAATAAATCATATTAATAGTGTTTTATTAGCAAATAGTTATAATTACAAATTTATAAAAAAAGCCTTATTTCAAGCCCAAAATAGACAAAATAGGAAACAAAAAGATTATAAATCAGCTATTAGGATTTGTGTTCCATATGTAAAAGGAACTACAGACAGTATCGGACATATATTAAAACGCTATAATATAGATACAGCATTTTCTGCTCATCAAAAGATCAGCAATATAATAACCAAGCCTAAGGATTCAATCCCTCTTGAATCTCATGGTGTCTATAAAATCTCATGTAAAAATTGTAAAGCTTCTTACATAGGTATGAGTCATCATCACATCAGTGTTAGGAGAGATGAGCATGCTAATGCAGTTAAACAACACTCATCATCATCAGCACTCTCACTCCATACTAAAGATTCAGGTGATAAAATTGATATTTCTAGTACCAGGATCATATCCAGATGTGATAATCTCTACCAATGCAAAATTAGAGAAGCCATTGAGATACTTAAAAGGCCAGATTGTATCAATAAGCGAGATGATACATGCAAACTTCCTCCTATTTGGAAAGATTTTTTTAAAAAACATTCCTAAATTTAACAATTTTTGCTATTGGTGGAATTTTAACATTTTATTCAAATCAGTGATTGTAGTGCCTCTACAACCGTCTATTTTTTATAACTCTGTGGATGGCTTGTGTGAGCAAGTCGAAACGTCAGTATATTAATATTAAAAGTTTTTAACACGGATGAACCCGCAAAATATGTATTTTATATATATATATATATAACTGAATATTTGTAAAGCCAGTAACTAAATAATTAAAAAATTTTATCCACTTAGGAGTACTTTCGATTATCCCAGTAATCTTTGTCAACTAAAGCTTTGAAAGGCTAACTTTCCTGCAATTCCATAATATTAACGTTTGCTGCTTGCCTGTTAATTTAGTCATGTTTATATTTGTAATTATTTAGTTACTGTATTTACAAATATTCAGTAATATAATTAAGTATATTGCTTTAAAAATACAGACATCAAAGAATATATATATATATATATATATATATGATAATCTCCACCTTTGCAAAATTAGAGAAGCCATTGAGATACTTAAAAGGCTAGATTGTATCAATAAGCAAGATGATACATGCAAACTTCCTCCTATTTGAAAATTTTTTTTTTTAAAAACATTCTTAATTTAATATTTTTGCTATTGATGGAACTTTAACATTTTTTTCAAATCAGTGATTGTAGCGCCGCTACAACCATCTTTCTACATTTTATCACCCATTGGATGACTTATGTGATCAAGTCGAAATGTCATCGGTATATCAATATTTAAATTTGTTTTAACACAGATGAACCCACAAAATATGTCTTACATATATATATAGGTTTCTTATCTCAAAATTTATGTTGTGCTTAATTTAAAGTTGTGTTTTTGGTGTGGTATTATGTATATATGCACCCACACACACACTAATAGTAAAATGATTTAAAAAGTACCTGTATATTTTATTGTAACAATTTTTATTTTAAAGAAAATGAAATTTGTAACAAATTTTATGATCTTGCTGTTAAAATTTTTTGTATAGTTCAGAGACAATGCTCGCTTTGTAAATTTTACATTTTATCAACACTAAATTCCTTTATTAATTAAGAGGTTAACAATAAAAGTATAGTTGTATGTAAAATTCTTTAATTTAGATAATTAATCTGCAATTTTGTAATTAATGCAAAAATGCTATCTTATCTGAAAAAAAATCACTGATTTGCAGATTGAATGAATTATTGAAATCCTGAGTGGGACCAACAATAAGTGGTGAAGTTATATAAAGGACCAATCCACATTAATTTAATTTATTCTATTATAATCCATTCCATGCTATTCTATTCTATTCAGTTCTGTTGATTTTATTTGATTCTGCTTTATTTCACTTACACTGTGTTATAAGTGCCCATTTGTAAAATAAACATTATCCAAAACTAAGATTTCCCTCCATCATGACTCAATCTTTTGCCAGAATATGCCAAATTCAGCTGCTGATTAACCTCATGAACCAGCCAATTGCAGTATTTTAGAACTTGTTTAAAACAAAGCACTTTTTAACAACAAAAGAAAGACAAGAAGACCATGGGAAAAATACATCAATCGGCAATGAGTACATACTCATTTGATTAATATGTAAAGAAAGTAAGATCTCTCCACCCTGTCACTATGGATTAATAATAAAACCCTTATATTTACTATTGTTAAGTCAGTGACCTAAGGATGTATGTAAATCTAGTTTATTAAGTTTTATTTTATATTCATATATTTCTTAGATTATAACATGTTTTATATTTCGGTTTTATTATTATTTTTATTTACTTGATCTTAGCTTGTTATAGATTAAAAGTATTTCCATTTTAAATATTGAATGTATTTGACTATTGATCAGTCAGTTAATTTGTGTGAAAGTTAAAAATGCTATAGTATTATAGAATTAGTTTTTTTTTTTTGTTGTAAAATTTAAAAAAGTTATTGAAAGGAACCTTGTAAGAAAAGTTTTTCCCCTTTCACTCATCATTGTTTTCTGAGTAAAAGTAAAAGAGTTTTTGTTTGTTTTGAAAATATAAACTCTTAATTAATAATATTTAATTATGTATGGATTAATAATTTCACAGAACTTGGCATATTTATTTTTTTCGTAATGTACATGGATGTGTGTATAATAATTTATTATATATTTAAACCATAAATGAAATAACAGATTACTTATGTTTATATTTTATGTGCCTGAAAGATATAGAGATTATTGACTTATGCATAAACATACATATAAGTACCCCTTTTTACATACTATTGGGGAAGTTTATTTATGTATTTAGTCTTTTATTTATTTCTATTTAGCATTGGATGCAGCTAAGATTCTACACATGCTCATATATATATATATATATATATATATATTATAATGGTTGGAATGATTCTCATCATACCCCCCCCCCCAATATCCATCATACCAGTCCCGCTAGTCACTAATTCGATCTTTATCGGTGTGTAGTCCCCTACACATCGAGCATCCACGTTGGTCATTTGATATAATGGACAGAATGATTAGCACTTGGATATATCTATCAGATTCAACAATCAGCTGGTTCGACCACAAAGTATGACCAACTTATACAAAGTCTATATGTGATGGTACACCAATCTATCGAGCCCCAAACATTGATGGTGCCAGTTATAATAGATAGAATGATGACCACTAGCCCCAAAAGTTGATGATGCCAGATATAATGGATAGAATGATTACAACTAACCCCAAACATTGCTAACACCAGTATAATGGGTGGTCAACTAACTTGCAGACTGTACTACTATGCAGATGTAGCAATATGGTGTGGGGATAAATTAATATGCACTAATTTATTACCCCTAATGAAATAATCTGCAAAGACTTACCAGGCTTAGAAGGTAAAAAAGTTGAATCCAACTATGTTCAGACTGTGGGTCATTTGATAAAGTGCTAATGAGAACCCGATGAAATACTTAACCAATGATTGCATACCCTTTAATTGACTAACTCTATCCCTAGTTAATAATATTAACTGCAATTTAGGTTAGTTCATCTACTTTCCCCTTTTTAATTCCATTATGTTCTAATATTCAATCCCAGAGAGAATATTGCTTTTAACTCCTTTAGCAGGTATGAACAGATATACACAGCAACTCCTGCACCTATATATAGGTTATAACTAGCATTTATTATATTTGTTTTATTTTCAAGCTTTTATATAATAAGAAAAATAGATGTGTGTGCATGTATAATTATTTATAAACTGTGGAATGTCAGGACAAGTCAATAAACCAAAGACCGGAATAATACACACTCTCAAACATTTATTAACAATAATAAATATCAAGTATAACAACAATAGTAATGATAATATATATATATTTTTTTAAATATATATATATATATATATATATATATATATATATTGTACCGAGATACATCAGGAAGGAGTGTGCTTTCTTCGGAGTTACACATAATTTTGGGAGAAATATAAATTGATAAAATATTTGTTTAAATATTTAATAAAAATAAAAGGTCTTGTAGGGTAAAATAAGAATAAAAAGAATTTTTTTCTCATAGAAGGGTTTATCGTTAAAAGCATAAATTAGACAGTTTTATAAGATATAATTTTGAATCATATTTAAATAAAACCTAAAGAATTAAAACTTGATTTAACTAAAAATTTGATTTAATTGAAATTTGATTTAAGATTGCTTTTAAAAAAAAAAAAAGAAAAAAAAGCAAGGTGGAGTTCGTTTTGTCTTATAATAAAAAAAATATATATATATAATCAAAGGAATGTAGTGAACAATGGGAGCTAATGACAAACATGAGAAATTTCCATTAAACGGCTAGTTAGTGAAATAACTCTAACAAAGAAATTGAAATTTGCAATCATCTAAAGAATGACCAATGAAACTGTGTAGAGAGTCGAAAGAAAAGAAATAATTGTCCAATAGCAGAAATTCAGAATGTAGATTGAATCCGCAAGATAAGGACCGTAAAATATAAAAGGGGCGAATTTTCTATTGTATTATTAGAGTATTGAATTATTAGATTGAATTTGATATTGTGATTAAAATTTGATTCTGATTTATTCTTAATTTCATAGTCATATTATTAATATACGTCTAAAGTTAAATAAAACATAATGCTGCATTGTTAAACCCATCGTGTGAACAGCCGGCCGAATCCTTCCCTGCAATACCAACAGCAGACAGTTCGAATGTCGATCATGGTCGTGTAAAACAAGAAGGAAACGGAGTGTCCACGGTGAAGCCCACAGGATCCCAACGACATCGGGAAAAGGATCGCAAAGAGTTAGCGCTAACTGACCGAAGGAAACACTATCAGAAGCTACGCTCGGAACCTTGCATAAAGGAGAAAGCTAGGTAATATTTATTTCATTTTTTGTTCACTAATTAAAAGCCGTAATAATATGTGGAATAATAAACTCTGAACTTTATGTTACGAACAATAATTACTAATTGTCTTTAGCTCCATTACCCAGGGATTTTATTATGATTTCAAATATATTTGTGTGCGTATAATTACTTTTTAAATGTATGTATAATATGATATTTTGGTTGTATTAAATATTATCTAAACTTGAACAAAAGTGTAATTAATTATATTATAAGACCAAACGAAGTGAAATAGCGTAAATGGAGACTTAATGGGTTAGTGATTACTTAAATTAAATAAAAAAAAAAAGGAAAGCGAGAAAATTAGCGCAGAGAAAGATTCGTAAATTGATTTTTTAGGTAGGCGGAGTATATATTTTATTGATTATTGTAGCTGAGCTAGCGGGAGCGGGTACTAGATCGTATTGGTCAAGCAGACTTGTCGACAAAGGTCGGCTGGCGCCCATTGGATTTTTTCCTTTAAATAAATAAAAGGTTTGATTGGCTAATGTGTAATCTAGTAAACGAGTATTAATGTTATTGGCAAATGTTTGCAAATGATATTGACCACTCTACCCGAGGTACCGACAGCCCCGTGATAGGATTTTGTGTAAGAGGGAGGTACAAAGTTCTGATCGAGTCGTTATTATAGACATTAAATATTTTATTGATTTTATATAAATGATGTTTATAAAAAATTACAAGACGACGCAAAAGAGGCTTAGGTAGAAATGGCGTGTCAACGTGGAACGAAATTAAATGTTTTGAATGGCAGGACCGACGTGAGTCATGACTGGACGTTTTAAGCGGTGTGGCCAGAGTCGTGTATGAGTGACAGAAGTGATAGCTAGTAAAAAGAAGTGGGAGGGAGCGTGATAGTAGGATTAGAAAACGGTATAAGCAGCGCAACTGTAAAGGTGATTTTGCAATTATATAAAACGTGGAAGCATAGGGACACTCCGGGGAATTTTAGCATAAGAAAAAAAAAAGAACTGGGAAGGTTAGGTGTGGATTGTACACACGTTCCAAATAGAAAATAAAAAAAAAAAAAAAAAAAAACAATCATATTAAATAAAGTCAGATAAAATAGGTGTAAAATGGAAATAGCAAGTCGGGTTATCAAAATAAAGACTTTCTCGGGAAACGAAGGGGAAAGACCGAATAGATACTTGGAGAGTCTAGAACGTTTTTTTCATGTAATGAGTTCAGCGAGTCGGTCAAAGTTAATATAGCTATTAGCTACATACAAGATGAGGCCGAAAATTGGTGGGAGTCACTGGGAATAAAGCCAACGAACTTCAAGGAATATAAACAAGCATTGCTGAAGAGTTATTGGGGGGAGGGGCTTCAGGAAGTTGTTAAACATCAGGTAACACAAGAAAAATGGCGAACAGAAGAATCACTAAGTACATATTTCCGCAAACAAGTGGCGAGATTAAGGGGAATCACAGCATACAAACTATCTGAGCAACAAATACTGCGGATAGTAAGGCGAGGCTTCCCAGAAAACATCCAAGAAATAATAATAGGGAATGATACCATAGAGCGAGCGGCAGAGATACTCAGGACGATAGATAACGATAAACAGTATGAAGAAAATCGGAGGAAAGAGGGAAATGCAGAAGATAATAGCAGACAAGTAGCAAACCTAGTACAAAATGAAGAGAGGGGCGAGCTGGGAATGGCATACCAATCATGTCCTAAAATAGAAATAGGAATCGAAGGGAAGGCGATTAATGCACTACTTGACTCAGGCAGCCAAGTGTCGGTGATTTCGCAGAAAACGTTCAATGAAATGGACCGGAGTAACTTGAAAATTAAAACCTTGCCATTAAAGGATGTATACGTAAGGCTGGCGAATGGGAAAAGAGCCAAGTTGGCATCGGAGCAAGCTTGGGTGAGTATTAAGATCGCAGGGAAGGAATACAACCACGTCATGCTGATCTTGGAGGGATTGATACATGATGCTATCCTGGGCTCAGACTTTATGTGCAAAGCAGGATGCGTGCTGGATTATGAAAAGCGACAGGCAAGAATTAATCATGCAGAAATACCGTTTGACGTCTGCGAGGCAAACAATAGTAGAGCGGAGCACGATGCAGAAAGTGCAGGGATACAAATAGAAAAAAAATAATAATAAGGGAAGAGGAACAGGAAAGCGAGAATGGAGAACGACTGAAGAATTTGTTGAACACGTACGAGGATGTGTTTTCAGAAGTTCCGGGAGTTATCGAAGGATACGAACACCGAATAAAGCTTATGGAAGACCAGCCGTATCAAGCGCGAGCATACCCAATACCACATCAATATAGAAATGCCGTAGAAGAACAGCTACAGAATATGCTAAAATGGGGAATTATTTCTAAATGCTCATCACCATACAATAATCCGTTGGTGACAGTAAAGAAAAAGGACGGGTCTATTCGATTGTGTTTAGACGCGTGACAGTTGAATAAAATAACAGTGCTAGACACTAATGCCCCACCACCTATAAGTGAATTATTAATGAAGTTCCATAAAAAAAGGATATTTTCGACGTTTGATCTAACGGCCAGCTACTGGCAGATCAAGCTTCACCCTGAAGACCGGAAATATACCGCTTTCCGATATAATGGATGGGCATATAACTTTAATCGGGTTCCCTTCGGCTTAAAAAACAGTGGAGCGGGACTAATACAATGCCTTGATCAAGTATTGTCAGAAAAAATTAAGAGTTTAATTACGATGTATGTGGACGACATCATTGTGGCCTCGGATAGTGTGGAGGAGCACTTCGAACATTTGAAGCTACTGTTCGGGGAGTGCATAGAAAAAGGAATTAAAATAAATTTGGGGAAAAGCCACCTAATGACTCCGGAGGTGAAATTCTTGGGACACATTATCAGTGAGCAGGGAATATCTCCAAATCCAGAGAAAATCGAGGCGATACAACAGTTTCCAAAGCCAAGGAAGAAGAAAGACATCAAAGCTTTCCTCGGACTGTGTAATTTTTTCAACCGATTTTATAAAAACTTTTCCTCAGACATGGAACCTCTCTTACAGCTATTAAGGAAGGACAAAAGGTGGATGTGGGAGGAGCAACAAGAGCGTAGTTTTGAAAAGGTAAAAAGGGGGTTTCTAAAAGAGGTCATGCTGTCATACCCAGATTTTGACAAACCATTTGTAGTGCAAACTGACAGTAGTGGAATGGGCCTGGGAGCCACATTATCTCAGGTGCAGGACGATGGGAAATATGGGGTGTTATTCTTTGTAAGTCGCTTATTAAGTAAGCCTGAAAAAAATTATACAGTAACTGAGAGGGAGGCTTTAGCAATTGTCTGGGCCTTTAAGAAGTTTAGACAGTATTTAATCGGGTCGCAGGTGATAGTGATCACAGACCATAGGAGCCTTGAGTTCCTTAATCATAGCTTCCTCACGAATAGTAGGCTGATCCGATGGAGTTTGATCTTACAAGAATTTAACTATCGCGTGCAGTATTGCCCAGGCAAAGACAATATGGCGGCAGACGCTTTAAGTCGCTATCCGATAGAACCACCGCAGCAACATTTAACTTGTAACGATGCGTACATAGCAGCGGCGGAAGTAGATAAAGGCGAGGATATAGAGTGCAGTTTGCAAAGATTAGTGAAAGCGCAAGAAGAGGATACAGAATGTAAACAAATAATAGACCACTTGCGCCATCAGCCTGCAGGAAGACCTGTAAACAATACGGTATGGAAAGAAAAAAAAATATTGTTTAAAAAATGGACTTTTACAGCGTAAAATAAGAGATGAGGAGCATACACGAGTCGTTCTTCCAGTGAATATGCGGAAACAAATAATCATGTTCATACATGAAAATTATGGACACTATGGGGCAAGCAAGACGGAAGGGTTGATAGGCAATTGGTTTTATTGGCCAAGAATGTATAAGAGTGTTTTAGACGTCATTGAGGGATGTACTGTATGTGCGAAAACAAAGCCCCCAAACTCATCAAGCGTGGGCCCGTTGAGACCTATATATGCATACCAGCCTAACAGCCTATTGGCAATAGATTTCTATGGACCCCTACCCCAGTTTAATAGAAAGAAGTATCTTGTTGTAGCCTATGACGTTTTTTCCAAATTCGTAGCGATATATCCGGTGACACAAGCTAATGCCAAACAAACTATACAGGTACTTGAACGTCAACATTTTCGAGACGTGGGAATCCCAAAGCAGATAATATCAGACCATGGAACTCCCTTTATGTCGGAGGAATGGAAAAGGTGGACGAAGCGCCACCAGATCAGACATATTCTCACTTCGATTCGCAATCCGCAGTCTAATCCCTGCGAACGAGTCATGAGGGAATTGGGGCGCTTATTTCAGGTGTATCTCCAGAACAATCATCGTAGATGGGTAAAAGAGGCCACGAGAGTGGCGAACATGATAAATTGGTCCAAAAACAAATCCACCGGGTTCGAACCCATCAGGCTTCATCACGAAAGAAATACCCCTTACCCATTCAAAACCCCTTTACCGATTAGAACACCACCTATTGATAAGAAGAAGGACACGGATGAAGCACGCTGTAAACTCAGAAAGATGGGAAATATAAGACAAAGGAGACAAGGGAAGAGCAAGGCTATGTTCAAGCTGGGAGATGAGGTCATGGTAAGGGTAAATCCAGTAAGCCATCCGGAAAAGGGGATATACAAGAAATTTCAACCAATATACGATGGGCCATACAAAATCATAAAGGAGTACGGAAATAACGCCTTCAAAGTCGCCCAAGGGTCAGACTGCAGGGGAACGTTCAATGCGCGATCCTTACAATTACTAAAGAAGAAAGCTTAACAAGTAACATGGACACACGAGAATAAGAAAGGACGAACTTCCATCAAAATAAATCGAGGGGAATGTATAGTAAGAATAAAGTTAAACGTTGAAACTAAAACATTCAGAGTGATATTTTAGTTTCAAAAGGGGGGACGGAGAAATGTACCGAGATACATCAGGAAGGAGTGTGCTTTCTTCGGAGTTACACATAATTTTGGGAGAAATATAAATTGATAAAATATTTGTTTAAATATTTAATAAAAATAAAAGGTCTTGTAGGGTAAAATAAGAATAAAAAGAATTTTTTTCTCATAGAAGGGTTTATCGTTAAAAGCATAAATTAGACAGTTTTATAAGATATAATTTTGAATCATATTTAAATAAAACCTAAAGAATTAAAACTTGATTTAACTAAAAATTTGATTTAATTGAAATTTGATTTAAGATTGCTTTTAAAAAAAAAGAAAAAAAAGCAAGGTGGAGTTCGTTTTGTCTTATAATAAAAATATATATATATATATATAATCAAAGGAATGTAGTGAACAATGGGAGCTAATGACAAACATGAGAAATTTCCATTAAACGGCTAGTTAGTGAAATAACTCTAACAAAGAAATTGAAATTTGCAATCATCTAAAGAATGACCAATGAAACTGTGTAGAGAGTCGAAAGAAAAGAAATAATTGTCCAATAGCAGAAATTCAGAATGTAGATTGAATCCGCAAGATAAGGACCGTAAAATATAAAAGGGGCGAATTTTCTATTGTATTATTAGAGTATTGAATTATTAGATTGAATTTGATATTGTGATTAAAATTTGATTCTGATTTATTCTTAATTTCATAGTCATATTATTAATATACGTCTAAAGTTAAATAAAACATAATGCTGCATTGTTAAACCCATCGTGTGAACAGCCGGCCGAATCCTTCCCTGCAATACCAACAGCAGACAGTTCGAATGTCGATCATGGTCGCGTAAAACAAGAAGGAAACGGAGTGTCCACGGTGAAGCCCACAGGATCCCAACGACATCGGGAAAAGGATCACAAAGAGTTAGCGCTAACTGACCGAAGGAAACACTATCAGAAGCTACGCTCAGAACCTTGCATAAAGGAGAAAGCTAGGTAATATTTATTTCATTTTTTGTTCACTAATTAAAAGCCGTAATAATATGTGGAATAATAAACTCTGAACTTTATGTTACGAACAATAATTACTAATTGTCTTTAGCTCCATTACCCAGGGATTTTATTATGATTTCAAATATATTTGTGTGCGTATAATTACTTTTTAAATGTATGTATAATATGATATTTTGGTTGTATTAAATATTATCTAAACTTGAACAAAAGTGTAATTAATTATATTATAAGACCAAACAAAGTGAAATAGCATAAATGGAGACTTAATGGGTTAGTGATTACTTAAATTAAATAAAAAAAAAAAAGGAAAGCGAGAAAATTAGTGCAGAGAAAGATTCGTAAATTGATTTTTTAGGTAGGCGGAGTATATATTTTATTGATTATTGTAGCTGAGCTAGCGGGAGCGGGTACTAGATCGTATTGGTCAAGCAGACTTGTCGACAAAGGTCGGCTGGCGCCCATTGGATTTTTTCCTTTAAATAAATAAAAGGTTTGATTGGCTAATGTGTAATCTAGTAAACGAGTATTAATGTTATTGGCAAATGTTTGCAAATGATATTGACCACTCTACCCGAGGTACCGACAGCCCCGTGATAGGATTTTGTGTAAGAGGGAGGTACAAAGTTCTGATCGAGTCGTTATTATAGACATTAAATATTTTATTGATTTTATATAAATGATGTTTATAAAAAATTACAAGACGACGCAAAAGAGGCTTAGGTAGAATATATATATATATATATATATATATATATATATATATATATATATATATACATGTGTAACAAGTGAACCTCTACCATCTTACTAATTAATTATTCTCTATATCCAACCCTTATACACCATGGTAGAAATCCATATATGTCACTCATTCTCTACAAATCATAATTATATAGAAAAATCGATTTTAGTTATTTAATATTATTGAGATGCTGGCTAGCTAAATTATATATTTACAAATGTTAATCTATTTAACAAGTTTCCCCAATTTATATATATGATAGAGACAGATACCAGTTGATTAGTCAAACTTATTGAAAAATATACGTACACAGTTAATCACAAATATAACATATAATATGTATTCTGTATAAGTGTTGTAATTTAACTTATGTATAAATTTAGAGAATCTTACCTCAATATTTATATGGATAACCTGATGCAAAGCAGGTGGTATTACCTAAATTTTATTTATAATGAAAATATAAAAAATATCAAAATGAATAATCCCCCCTTTTCTTCTTTGCTAATTCTGAAAAATGAGGCTTCAACATCAGAGTGTGAGAATACAAAAGATAGTATGAATAAAAATAAAATGAACAAAAATTTACAATATTGATTCTTTGATTAAAAATTGTAATTGGAACAAAGTTCATAAAAATCATCATAATAAAATTAGGCAAGTTGTTCTTCAAAGCAGTTTCACTTAGTAAATCATTTACCTTAGCAAAGATAGATAGGTACAATGGGGTCTCCTGTAGCTGTGTTTAATGGTAAACATCTTGATCCTCATTTGAATCACCATAAAGTATTCCAATCCTTGTTTATTTTTGACTGTAGGCATCTTCTTGTGTGTTTACAAGAAAGTAGAAAAATATATATATATATATATATATATATATATATATATATATATATATATATATATATATATATATATATATATATATATATATATATATATATAATGCAGCTGGCAGGAAATACCACGACACACAATAGCATGTTTTGCTCTAGCCCATTTTCATATTAAAGTACAATTTAATATTATTTATAATCATATATTTTTATTGAATAGAACTGAAGTGCTTACATATATATTAAGAAAACTATTTCATTTTTTTTCCTTTTCCAATTTCCAGAAAATGTAATTCTCGTTATTGTTATTGAAAAGATTTAAAATATTCAAATTTACTCCAACAACTTTTAAAACAGGATTTAATTATTTAAGAATTAATCAGTTATTCTTACTTCTTATTTTACTTTTGTTCGTTTGAATTTGATAAACTTTTAGTTACAGCATTTGACTTTTAAAATGTTTATAATTTAAGTAAAAGAAAAAAAATAAAACTCCATTTTAGCATTCTAAATTTTTAGTTTTAATTGCTGTCTTTTTTTGCAGGTGCTATAACTATAAAAAGAACAATTTGTAACCTGTCTTTTGTTTTTATACATTTCACATGTGTAGATTTCCAGGAGCGCTGACATCTTTAACTGCCTATTGTTTAAATACATTTAGATTTATTATAAATAAAAAAAATTAATAAAATAATAAAATCAATTTTGATTTCACACACATGTACCCACCTAATTAACTTCAGGTCATCCCAAACTCATTTAACTATTAATTAATATTAAATTTTAATTTTAAATATATATATATATACATTACAGTTTATTTAATCAAATAGTTTTATATATATTTTATTTTATAAATATAATAATTTATTGTGTATTATATGTATATAGGTAATGATAATAACAAATAATAATCTTCCCACTATTAATATAAATTCAAAATAGATTGGGTTCAATAAATATGCTTGATCTTTTTAGGAATGTGTGCATTGTAAGCTACCCTTTACAATATATATATATATATATATATATATATATATATATATATATATATATATATATATATATATATATATATATATATATATATATATATATTAAGTAACAAAATGAAAGGAGTTCATTGTAACATAATTAAATGTGTTCAAATAACTATAGATGTTATTATTATATCTGAGTCCAAAATATATATATAAGAATTATAAACAAATTATTAATAACAAGTATTATAACTCAGGTCTAAGAAATCACGTGAAGTGAGTACACTAGTAATTCAATAAAATATAACTCAGGTATACAGACAGTAGGTTTTATCCACTTTCATTTCTTGGTTTGATATTAAGTGCATGTTTTAAACAAATACTAAGTGAATATGGTCTAGCTGAGGGTGCCACTAGATTATCTGAATCTAGACACGGTTATATCTGATAACCTTTCACATGTACCAGGTTTGAATCCCTTCTTGGTACTTTATTTCTAATAAAATGGGAGATTTTTCTTTTTGAGCCATATCACTATATGCACTAATATTTAAGTAAAAGTAAAACATCTATAAACCAAAGTGGAGTATACTAGACATACATCATTTCTCAGATCTTAACATAACAAATGTGTTTCAATATTTTTATAAGTTTACTAGCTCAGATTATATATAACTAATTTAATTAGTTTCCAACCAGTAACCACCTAAACATTCACAGTAAATATAGCAACCAATATTTCTAACTGCTGTCAAGGCAACCTTCACACCTTTTAATAGCAAGAATGGAAAGGATAGCAACCAATATTTCTAACTGCTGTCAAGGCAACCTTCACACCTTTTAATAGCAAGAATGGAAAGGATTTCCATTCTTGCTATTAAAAGGTGTGAAGGTTGCCTTGACAGCAGTTAGAAATATTGGTTGCTATATTTACTGTGAATGTTTAGGTGGTTACTGGTTGGAAACTAATTACATCATTATCCCAGATTAGCTTTAGGCACTATTTCATTTATTATTTATAACTAATTTAGGATGGCAATTCACTCATCCTTGCATGAAATAGATGATGGGATGAAGTGATAATAATACTAAGAAATCACTAAATATTATAAAATCAATATTTATTTATGGCCTTTAAACAGTTAAACAGCTCATTAATTAAAACATTGATGACGATGATGATGATGATAATAATAACAATAATGACAAGGGTTTCAACTACAGCTCTAGGACTAAGCCTAAACATAAAACTAAATTTTATAAAGAAATTCATAATTATTGCTTAATTTTAGCATACTTACTTATATCTTAAATAACTAATATTCAATCATTGATGATGATGAATAATCACACTTAACAAAGACTACACTTAATGAAATATATATGCCTCGTTTAATAAAACAAACTAATATTTATTACTACACTTCTAACATATACATAAAAATTTCTAGATAAATATGAAAATTTGTCATGAATAATAATAATAATAATAATAATTGATTATATAACAATCCTCAGATTAATTTTAAGTTCTCCCCCCTTTCCCTTCAAATGTATTTTGTATTAAGTTGGACATCACATTGACCATGATTTTTACTCCATGAGAAAAGTATTTCAAGAAAAAAAAATATTATCTGCTCATTAGCACACATACTTTAAAAAATTAACATGTAAATAGTAAAAAAAAAATGTTAGTAGAATTGAAAGAGGAAATTTTAGAAAAGAGTTTTAAATCATTATCTCCCCCCCCCGTTCTTCTACCTCTGAAATGCTATACTTAACTTGAAACAAAATAATATAATATTCTAATACTACTCATTATTTCACATTCACTCGCAATTATACACATATAAAATATCATTATGTATGTGCATGTTTTATCCCATAATAACAAAATATTATTTAAAACCAAAATAATAATAATATATTAGTTAAAACTAAAATCATAATACCATAAAAAAATTGTTTTACACATTAATATTTTTCATAACTGTAAAATTAATAAACAAATAATTTTCATACATTCAAGATCATTTATGAAGCTCAAAGTTATTATTAGTAAGACATTCTTGTTTTTAATCGATCTGAATAGTCTTTAAAAGTTCTTTAAATAAAATAAACCACTTTATTGCTAAAATGTTTATTAAAACTGATATCATAAAGAATAGAGATATAAAAGTCATATTACCGATCTTTTGTTTGTGGCGAATTTCCTAGGGTTCAAACTTGTCTTGTATAATGTATATATTTCTGCAGCTACCATTTCCGTTTTGCATGGGAACAATCTCTTTCTTGAGGTGTATAACTATTTGATGATGATGACTCTATTGAGGTTATTTGCTTTAGTGGATAATTTGGAAATCATTATATTAATTTTTCTTCTCTTGCAGTCAAGCATGATACTTAGTGGATGAAATACAGTGGTTGTTTTCACATTTATAAATTTTCTTGAGTTTAAAATCAGTTGCTTTAACAATTAATTGGAGTTGATGATTAATATTTATCAGTAGATTAATTCATCTTCTTTGAATGCAGGTGAATGCTTTCTTCCTTCTATTAAAAACATCTTATTTCTCTGGTCAGTTGAAAGGTGTAGAATATTATTTTAGACACAACATCTTTTCTTTCTTATGTGATGTGCAGCTTCACCCAGATGGTCAGCAAAAAATGGGACATACATGTAATTTTTCTAGCCAGCCATTTTTTATATTTCCAACATTCAATTTGATAGTTTAATAATCTGAATCATAAACACACAAAAAATAATAATTCCAGACACTTTTTATATCCAATTTTTAGCTAACTTAACCAATCAGAGATAGCATCACTTGCTATTTTTGGACAAATTTGTTTTAATTAGATCTCTAATTTATTTTCAACTAAATTATTTTTCAACTGAAATGTTTAATCCTTTTTCCAGACACTTTTGTTTAAAAAAAAATAGACTTAATTTTTATTTTTTTTATTTTCTCTTTTTTTTAGGCAACATTTCAAATTTTTGAGCTTCCTTCTTTAGATCTTAAGATAAGACAATTTCAAAATTAGAGCTCTCACCCATTATAAGCTCCCAAAGTGAAAAACAATTATTTACAAAAAAAAAAATGCTACAAAGATCGATATCTGATTAAACAGATTTCCTCTTTTAACAAAAAATTGTACAAAAAAAATAATTTGACAGATTTAATCCTTCCTTTTCTTTCAATATTTAGTAAATGTAAATTTCTGTATGTAATGTACACACATATTTCATTCTTTCAAATCATTCATAAACTAACATTAAATAATATAATTGCTAGCTTAGTAATTATAACCCTATTATTTAATTAAATCTGTAACTTTTAAATCCCAATTACAATTAAAGAAAAGCAAAATAGAAGCATAGAACAAGACATTAAAATTAATCAATCATAGGTTAGTTTTAAAGAAAGTTAAAATGTTGAATATTTGAAATATAAAACAATTAAATAGCTTACACATACATTGCCTATACGTATGCATTATAAAAAAAAAAAAATTCGCACTCAATTATTTATATTTGTACATTATAACTTTGCTTTTTAACAGAAAATTTAAATATTAAATAGTTTAAATGTGTGTATTACCTTTCTATCAACACACAAACAAATAAAGCATATAATTGTTGACCCACTCTCTTTCTATCTAAAGCTTTTAGAACTGGACCTTGTAGGGTTTGAACTTGTATGCCCTACAGCTTCATTTATCGTTATATAAAAATGTGATGATGATTTTTGGTTTACCTTTTCTACATGCACATTACTATAAATTTAGCTAGTGACTAAATTGTAATGGCACAACTTTCTCCCCCTTCGGATAAAATCATCAGCACTTTTGTTTTAACTATATTTAAAAAAAAATACTAACTAATAAATACACTAATAATAATAAACATACTACTAATCAAAAAAAAATTTTATACCTACTGGTAAATATATTTTTCATTAGAAAACCCAAAAGTAATTTATTTGGAGATCTTTTCCTTTGTACAAAGCATATTGTAGTCTGCATAAAATTGCACATGTACATCCAGTCCATTTCTAATATTTCCATTTTTCTTCTTGACTGGATATTTATAAAACATATCCGGAGGATTTATTTTATATAACCTCCTCTTACAAACTCCATTTAGAAATATGGACTCTTGGTACCCTATGTAATATGCCTTGAAGTTTTTCAGAGAGATTGACTCTCTATACCATACATACTTTATTTTTAAACTTTCCAGAAAGATTGACTCCCTGTACCATATATAATTCATCCTTAAATCTTCCAGAGAGGGTGATTCTCTGGGCCACATATAATTTATTTTTAAATTTTCTAGAAAGGTTGACTCTTTGTACCATATATAAGGCACATTTAAATTTTCCAGAGCATTTAAATTTTTCAGAGAGATAGATTCTCTGTACCATATATAATTCATCCTTAAATCTTCCAGAGAGGTTGATTCTCTGGGACACATATAATTTATTTTTAAATTTTCTAGAAAGGTTGACTCTTTGTACCATATATAAGGCACATTTAACTTTTCCAGAGCATTTAAATTTTTCAGAGAGATAGATTCTCTGTCCCATATATAATGGACATTTAAACTCTTCAGAGAGATTGACTCTCTGTGCCATGTATAATTTATTTTTAAACTCTCTAAAAAGATTGACTCTTTGTACCATACATAAGGTATGTCCAATCTATTTAAGAAGACAGATTTTTGAAACCACACATGCTGGTTTGTTACTAGATTGAAAACTACAAACTTTTGAAACTTTTGCTCTCTTTCTAAAATAACTGGTTTCATCTTCCTTATTGCCTCTCTTAAATCAATCATCTTATTGGATGCATGAAGTTTTTCCTCCAACTCTCGTTTCCTTCTTTTCACTTCATGATCTATCCCAATCTGCTCTCTGTCCATCACCTCATGTATTCTTTTTACTGAGAGATTAGATTTTATGGCTACTATTGGCCTTTCCATTTCTTGTGATCTACTCTCCTCTATCAGTATATTAGCTGATTTACGTATTTCTTCCTCTAATCTCTCGCTCCTTTCTCTATTATCGGTAGTCTGACAATCTAGCTTATCTTTTAACACTAGTGATCTTTGACTACCTTCTATTATGCTCTCTATGGATTGACATATCCTTTGTCCTAGACTTTCCATACTTTTCTTACTCTCTTCTCTTAGACTTTCTATATTTTTCTCCATCTTTTGTTCTAGATTTACCATACTTTTATTATTTTCTCTGTCTTTTGTTCTAGATTTATCATACTTTGCTTACTCTCCTCTCTCATACTTCTGAGCATCTGCATTATCATGTCCATGTCTGATGGTGCTATCTTTTCTATCTGAACCGGGCCCAATTCTGGCTCCTCATCTACCATTTCTATACTTGAGGCCTTATTATTGCTACTGACTTTAGAGGCATTTCCCTCTATTTCCTCTTTTTCTTGAGCTTTTTTAAAGGCAATTTCCTTATCCTCTTTTTCAGTATGAAAATGATCACTGATTCCTGGTATTGGGGCACCTTCCTCTTTCATAACCTCTTCCATACTATAATTTAGTTCACTCATGTTATAAAACTATATATATCCCATCTGTACTTCCCTGACCATCAAAATCCACACATCTTCTCACTGTCTGACACCTATTCTGACCAACTGACTGATTTGATTTTCACCTTATTATGCCTTACAAATACAACAAAAAAAATTTTAATATCCTTATTTAATGAACTACACAACAATAATCTATATAGTGCATGTCTGTCTGTAATAGCCCAAATTATACATTCATCCATTCTCCCAGAAATCTGACAGATATTGACAGTCCACAGAATGACTAGCAGTTCACAATCCTGAGATAAATAAAAGAATTTATTCACAGCACTATAATCACACAATGCATCACGAGCACTCAGAAAATCATCCCAATTCGATCACTATTAACTACCACAACCCTTGATTGAATGAAGCAAACTCTGTTGCAATAAAAGATGTATTTTAAGTCTTAGGGGCTAAAGTAGATAAACAATGCCTTGCTCTCTCTCTTGGAGTCTTATGTGGCAAGTATCAAGGAATGCCCTGCTTATTATAGATTACTGAAAACTAAGCCTTACTCTCTATATTGGAGACTTATAGGCTGACATCATGGCAGAACTACTGTTAACTGTTTCATGATAACATAAGAATAACATATAAACTTGATTGGAAAACTATGCCGTGCTCTCTCTCTTGGAGACTTATAGGCTGGTATCATGGCAGGTCTGCTGTTAACTGCTTCATGATAAAATAAAGATAACATATAAATTGGGTTGGAGCAGTGAATGGGTTTGATCATTCATAAGTTACATGAAATACACAGCATTCTCAAGGCAATGACAAAACTCTCCACTCATCATCAAAACTGCAATCTAACCAACCAAACTCCAATGATCAACCATCCAATCAAACCTCTAAAATCATAGACTTTTTACAAAATGAACTCCCCAAACACACATGAGACTACTATTCCATAATTTATCACTATTACTATACCTATCCTATCTGGCAATAAATTATTTTAATGTTCCACAAAAAAAAAATCTATTATTTATTTCACCTTTGTCTTAAGTTGTGATATTCATCTCTATTTTCAAAATTGATAAAAAAAAACAAGCTGTTTTATCGCTGTACCCATTTTATCATCATCAATGAAAAATTAAATCATATTAAACATCATAATCTAAAATAAGACTGTTTGGCCAAGAAAATTTTGTAAAACAAAAAAAAAATTTTTACTGAAAAAAAAAATTTTACTAAAAAAAAATTTCTCTATTTTTAACCACACATCTCCCATCATTCTATAGACTCTCTTTTTCAGGTATATGGCAAAATATCAGGCCCCAGTTGGGTGTCCATTGTAACATAATTAAAGGAGTTCAAAAGATATTATTACCATATCTGAGTAGTCCATAGAATGATCATAATATTTTTCAATATACAAACATCCATAATTATAAGCAAATTATTAATAAGTATTATTAATAACAAGTATTATAACTCAGGTCTCTGAAATCACGTGAAGTGAGTACACTAGTAATTCAATAAAATATAACTCAGGTATACAGACAGTAGGTTTTATCCACTTTCATTTCTTGGTTTGATATTAAGTGCATGTTTTAAACAAATACTAAGTGAATATGGTCTAGCAGAGGGTGCCACTAGATTATCTGAATCTAGACATGGTTATATCTGATAACATTTCACATGTACCGGGTTTATATCCCTTCTTGGTACTTTATTTCTAATAAAATGGGAGATTTTGCTTTTTGAGCCATATCACTATATGCACTTATATTTAGGCAAAAGTAAAACATCTATAAACCAAAGTGTAGTATACTAGACATAAATCATTTCTCAGATCTTAACATAACAAATGTGTTTTAATATTTTTATAAGTTTACTAGCTCAGATTATATATAACTAATTTAGGATGGCAATTCACTCATCCTTGCATGAAATAGATGATGGGATGTGGTGATAATAATACTAAGAAATCACTAAATATTATAAAATCAATATTTATTTATGGCCATTAAACGGTTAAACAGCTCATTAATTAAAACGTTGATGACGATGATGATGATGATAATAATAACAATAATGACAAGGGTTTCAACTACAGCTCTAGGACTAAGCCTAAACATAAAACTAAATTTTATAAAGAAATTCATAATTATTGCTTAATTTTAGCATACTTACTTATATCTTAAATAACTAATATTCAACCATTGATGATGATGAATAATCACACTTTACAAAGACTACACTTAATGAAATATATACGCCTCGTTTAATAAAACAAACTAATATTTATTACTCTACTTCTAACATATACATAAAAATTTCTAAATAAATATGAAAATTTGACATGAATAATAATAATAATAATAATAATAATAATAATAATAATAATAATAATAATAATAATAATAATAATAATAATAATAATAATAATAATAATAATAATAATAATAATAATAATTGATTATATAACAATCCTCAGATTAATTTTAAGTTCTTCCCCCTTTCCCTTCAAATGTATTTTGTATTAAGTTGGATGTCACATTGACCATGATTTTCACTCCATGAGAAAAGTATTTCAAGAAAAAAAAATATTATCTGCTCATTAGCACACATACTTTAAAAATCTAACATGTAAATAGAATGTAAAAAAAAATGTTAGTAGAATTGAAAGAGCAAGTTTTAGAAAATAATTTTAAATCATTATTTCCCCCCCCCCGTTCTTCTACCTCTGAAATGCTATACTTAACTTGAAACAAACTAATCTAATATTCTAATACTACTCATTATTTCACATTCACTCGCAATTATACACATATAAAATATCATTATGTATGTGCATGTTTTATCCCATAATAACAAAATATTATTTAAAACCAAAATAATAATAATATATTAGTTAAAACTAAAATCATAATACCATAAAAAATTGTTTTACACATTAATATTTTTCATAACTGTAAAATTAATAAACAAATAATTTTCATACATTCAAGATCATTTATGAAGCTCAAAGTTATTATTAGTAAGACATTCTTGTTTTTAATCGATCTGAATAGTCTTTAAAAGTTCTTTAAATAAAATATACCACTTTATTGCTAAAATGTTTATTAAGACTGATATCATAAAGAAAATAGATATAAAAGTCATATTACCAATCTTTTGTTTGTGGCGATTTCCAAGGGTTCAAACTTGTCTTGTATAATGTCTATATTTCTGCAGCTACCATTTCCGTTTTACGTGGGAACAATCTCTTTCTTGAGGTGTATAACTATTTGATGATGAGGACTCTATTGAGGTTATTTGCTTTAGTGGATAATTTGGAAATCATTATATTAATTTTTCTTCTCTTCCTGTCACGCATGATTCTTAGTGGATGAAATACAGTGGTTGTTTTCACATTTATAAATTTTCTTGAGTTTAAAATCAGTTGCTATAACAATTAATTGGACTTGATGATTAATATTTATCAGTAGATTAATTCATCTTCTTTGAATGCAGGTGAATGCTTTTTTCCTTCTATTAAAAACATCTTATTTCTCTGGTCAGTTGAAAGGTGTAGAATATTATTTTAGACACAACATCTTTTCTTTCCTATGTGATGTGCAGCTTCCCCCAGATGGTCAGCAAAAAATGGGACATACATATAATTTTTCTAGCCAGCCATTTCTTATATTTCCAACATTCAATTTGATAGTTTAATAATCTGAATCATAAACACAAAAAAATAATAATTCCAGACACTTTTTATATCCAATTTTTAGCTAACTTAACCAATCAGAGATAGCATCACTTGCTATTTTTGGACAAATTTGTTTTAATTAGATCTCTAATTTATTTTCAACTAAATTATTTTTCAACTGAAAAGTTTAATCCTTTTTCCAGACACTTTTGTTTAAAAAAAAAATAGACTTAATCCTTATTTTTTTTCTTTTCTCTTTTTTTTAGGTAACATTTCAAATTTTTGAGCTTCCTTCTTTAGATCTTAAGATAAGACAATTTCAAAATTAGAGCTCTCACCCATTATAAGCTCCCAAAGTGAAAAACAATTATTTACAAAAAAAAATGCTACAAAGATCGATATCTGATTAAACAGATTTCCTCTTTTAATAAAAAATTGTACAAAAAAAATAATTTGACAGATTTAATCCTTCCTTTTCTTTCAATATTTAGTAAATGTAAATTTCTGTATGTAATGTACACACATATTTCATTCTTTCAAATCATTCATAAACTAACATTAAATAATATAATTGCTAGCTTAGTAATTATAACCCTATTATTTAATTAAATCTGTAACTTTTAAATCCCAATTACATTTAAAGAAAAGCAAAATAGAAGCATAGAACAAGACATTAAAATTAATCAATCATAAGTTAGTTTTAAAGAAAGTTAAAATGTTGAATATTTGAAATATAAAACAATTAAATAGCTTACACATACATTGCCTATACGTATGCATTATAAAACAATTAAATAGCTTACACATACATTGCCTATACGTATGCATTATAACTTTGCTTTTTAACAGAAAATTTAAATATTAAATAGTTTAAATGTGTGTATAACCTTTCTATCAACACACAAACAAATAAAGCATATAATTGTTGACCCACTCTCTTTCTATCTAAAGCTTTTAGAACTGGACCTTGTAGGGTTTGAACTTGTATGCCCTAAAGCTTCATTTATGGTTATATAAAAATGTGATGATGATTTTTGGTTTACCTTTTCTACATGCACATTACTATAAATTTAGCTAGTGACTAAATTGTAATGGCACAACTTTCTCCCCCTTCGGATAAAATCATCAGCACTTTTGTTTTAACTATGTTTAAAAAAAATACTAACTAATAAATACACTAATAATAATAAACATACTAATAATCAAAAAAAAATTTTATAACTACTGGTAAATATATTTTTCATTAGAAAACCCAAAAGTAATTTATTTGGAGATCTTTTCCTTTGTACAAAGCATATTGTAGTCTGCATAAAATTGCACATGTACATCCAGTCCATTTCTAATATTTCCATTTTTCTTCTTGACTGGATATTTATAAAACATATCCGGAGGATTTATTTTATATAACCTCCTCTTACAAACTCCATTTAGAAATATGGCCTCTTGGTACCCTATGTAATATGCCTTGAAGTTTTTCAGAGAGATTGACTCTCTATACCATACATACTTTATTTTTAAACTTTCCAGAAAGATTGACTCCCTGTACCATATATAATTCATCCTTAAATCTTCCAGAGAGGGTGATTCTCTGGGCCACATATAATTTATTTTTAAATTTTCTAGAAAGGTTGACTCTTTGTACCATATATAAGGCACATTTAAATTTTCCAGAGCATTTAAATTTTTCAGAGAGATAGATTCTCTGTACCATATATAATTCATCCTTAAATCTTCCAGAGAGGTTGATTCTCTGGGCCACGTATAATTTATTTTTAAATTTTCTAGAAAGGTTGACTCTTTGTACCATATATAAGGGACATTTAACTTTTCCAGAGCATTTACATTTTTCAGAGAGATAGATTCTCTGTCCCATATATAATGGACATTTAAACTCTTCAGAGAGATTGACTCTCTGTGCCATGTATAATTTATTTTTAAACTCTCTAAAAAGATTGACTCTCTGTACCATATATAAGGTATGTCCAATCTATTTAAGAAGACAGATTTTTGAAACCACACATGCTGGTTTGTTACTAGATTGACAACTACAGACTTTAGAAACTTTTGCTCTCTTTCTAAAATAACTGGTTTCATCTTCCTTATTGCCCCTCTTAAATCAATCATCTTATTGGATGCATGAAGTTTTTCCTCCAACTCTCGTTTCCTTTTTTTCACTTCATGATCTATCCCAATCTGCTCTCTGTCCATCACCTCATGTATTCTTTTTACTGAGAGATTAGATTTTATGGCTACTATTGGCCTTTCCTTTTCTTGTGATCTACTCTCCTCTATCAGTATATTAGCTGATTTACCTATTTCTTCCTCTAATCTCTCGCTCCTTTCTCTATTATCGGTAGTCTGACAATCTAGCTTATCTTTTAACACTAGTGATCTTTGACTACCTTCTATTATGCTCTCTATGGATTGACATATCCTTTGTCCTAGACTTTCCATACTTTTCTTACTCTCTTCTCTTAGACTTTCTATATTTTTCTCCATCTTTTGTTCTAGATTTACCATACTTTTATTATTTTTTTCTGTCTTTTGTTCTAGATTTATCATACTTTGCTTACTCTCCTCTCTCATACTTCTGAGCATCTGCATTATCATGTCCATGTCTGATGGTGCTATCTTTTCTATCTGAGCCGGGCCCACTTCTGGCTCCTCATCTACCATTTCTATACTTGAGGCCTTATTATTGCTACTGACTTTAGAGGCATTTCCCTCTATTTCCTCTTTTTCTTGAGCTTTTTTAAAGGCAATTTCCCTATCCTCTTCTTCATTATGAAAATGATCACTGATTCCTGCTATTGGGGCACCTTCCTCTTTCATAACCTCTTCCATACTATAATTTAGTTCACTCATGTTATAAAACTATATATATCCCATCTGTACTTCCCTGACCATCAAAATCCACACATCTTCTCACTGTCTGACACCTATTCTGACCAACTGACTGATTTGATTTTCACCTTATTATGCCTTACAAATACAACAAAAAAAATTTTAATATCCTTATTTAATGAACTACACAACAATAATCTATATAGTGCATGTCTGTCTGTAATAGCCCAAATTATACATTCATCCATTCTCCCAGAAATCTGACAGATATTGACAGTCCACAGAATGACTAGCAGTTCACAATCCTGAGATAAATAAAAGAATTCATTCACAGCACTATAATCACACAATGCATCACGAGCACTCAGAAAATCATCCCAATTCAATCACTATTAACTACCACCACCCTTGATTGAATGAAGCAAACTCTGTTGCAATAAAAGATGTATTTTAAGTCTTAGGGGCTAAAGTAGATAAACAATGCCTTGCTCTCTCTCTTGGAGTCTTATGTGGCAAGTATCAAGAAATGCCCTGCTTATTATAGATTACTGAAAACTAAGCCTTGCTCTCTAGATCGGAAGACTTATAGGCTGACATCATGGCAGAACTACTGTTAACTGTTTCATGATAACATAAGAATAACATATAAACTTGATTGGAAAACTATGCCGTGCTCTCTCTCTTGGAGACTTATAGGCTGGTATCATGGCAGGTCTGCTGTTAACTGCTTCATGATAAAATAAAGATAACATATAAATTGGGTTGGAGCAGTGAATGGGTTTGATCATTCATAAGTTACATGAAATACACAGCATTCTCAAGGCAATGACAAAACTCTCCACTCATCATCAAAACTGCAATCTAACCAACCAAACTCCAATGATCAACCATCCAATCAAACCTCTAAAATCATAGACTTTTTACAAAATGAACTCCCCAAACACACATGAGACTACTATTCCATAATTTATCACTATTACTATGCCTATCCTATCTGGCAATAAATTATTTTAATGTTCCACAAAAAAAAAATCTATTATTTATTTCACCTTTGTCTTAAGTTGTGATATTCATCTCTATTTTCAAAATTGATAAAAAAAAACAAGCTGTTTTATCGCTGTACCCATTTTATCATCATCAATGAAAAATTAAATCATATTAAACATCATAATCTAAAATAAGACTGTTTGGCCAAGAAAATTTTGTAAAACAAAAAAAAAATTTACTAAAAAAAATTTCTCTATTTTTAACCACACATCTCCTATCATTCTATAGACTCTCTTTTTCAGATATATGGCAAAATCTCAGGCCCCAGTTGGGTGTCCATTGTAACATAATTAAAGATTGTTCAAAAGATATTACCATACATGAGTAGTCCATAGAATAGATCATAATATTTTTCAATATACAAACATCCATAATTATAAGCAAATTATTAATAAGTATTATTAATAACAAGTATTATAACTCAGGTCTCTGAAATCACGTGAAGTGAGTACACTAGTAATTCAATAAAATATAACTCAGGTATACAGACAGTAGGTTTTATCCACTTTCATTTCTTGGTTTGATATTAAGTGCATGTTTTAAACAAATACTAAGTGAATATGGTCTAGCAGAGGGTGCCACTAGATTATCTGAATCTAGACATGGTTATATCTGATAACCTTTCACATGTACCGGGTTTATATCCCTTCTTGGTACTTTATTTCTAATAAAATGGGAGATTTTGCTTTTTGAGCCATATCACTATATGCACTAATATTTAGGTAAAAGTAAAACATCTATAAACCAAAGTGGAGTATACTAGACATAAATCATTTCTCAGATCTTAACATAACAAATGTGTTTTAATATTTTTATAAGTTTACTAGCTCAGATTATATATAACTAATTTAGGATGGCAATTCACTCATCCTTGCATGAAATAGATGACGGGATGTGGTGATAATAATACTAAGAAATCACTAAATATTATAAAATCAATATTTATTTATGGCCTTTAAACAGTTAAACAGCTCATTAATTAAAACGTTGATGACGATGATGATGATGATAATAATAACAATAATGACAAGGGTTTCAACTACAGCTCTAGGACTAAGCCTAAACATAAAACTAAATTTTATAAAGAAATTCATAATTATTGCTTAATTTTAGCATACTTACTTATATCTTAAATAACTAATATTCAACCATTGATGATGATGAATAATCACACTTAACAAAGACTACACTTAATGAAATATATACGCCTCGTTTAATAAAACAAACTAATATTTATTACTCTACTTCTAACATATACATAAAAATTTCTAAATAAATATGAAAATTTGACATGAATAATAATAATAATAATAATAATAATAATAATAATAATAATAATAATAATAATAATAATAATAATAATAATAATAATAATAATAATAATAATAATTGATTATATAACAATCCTCAGATTAATTTTAAGTTCTTCCCCCTTTCCCTTCAAATGTATCTTGTATTAAGTTGGATGTCACATTGACCATGATTTTCACTCCATGAGAAAAGTATTTCAAGAAAAAAAAATATTATCTGCTCATTAGCACACATACTTTAAAAATCTAACATGTAAATAGAATGTAAAAAAAAAATGTTAGTAGAATTGAAAGAGCAAGTTTTAGAAAATAATTTTAAATCATTATTTCCCCCCCCCCGTTCTTCTACCTCTGAAATGCTATACTTAACTTGAAACAAAATAATCTAATATTCTAATACTACTCATTATTTCACATTCACTCGCAATTATACACATATAAAATATCATTATGTATGTGCATGTTTTATCCCATAATAACAAAATATTATTTAAAACCAAAATAATAATAATATATTAGTTAAAACTAAAATCATAATACCATAAAAAATTGTTTTACACATTAATATTTTTCATAACTGTAAAATTAATAAACAAATAATTTTCATACATTCAAGATCATTTATGAAGCTCAAAGTTATTATTAGTAAGACATTCTTGTTTTTAATCGATCTGAATAGTCTTTAAAAGTTCTTTAAATAAAATATACCACTTTATTGCTAAAATGTTTATTAAGACTGATATCATAAAGAAAATAGATATAAAAGTCATATTACCAATCTTTTGTTTGTGGTGATTTCCAAGGGTTCAAACTTGTCTTGTATAATGTCTATATTTCTGCAGCTACCATTTCCGTTTTACGTGGGAACAATCTCTTTCTTGAGGTGTATAACTATTTGATGATGAGGACTCTATTGAGGTTATTTGCTTTAGTGGATAATTTGGAAATCATTATATTAATTTTTCTTCTCTTCCTGTCACGCATGATTCTTAGTGGATGAAATACAGTGGTTGTTTTCACATTTATAAATTTTCTTGAGTTTAAAATCAGTTGCTATAACAATTAATTGGACTTGATGATTAATATTTATCAGTAGATTAATTCATCTTTTTTGAATGCAGGTGAATGCTTTCTTCCTTCTATTAAAAACATCTTATTTCTCTGGTCAGTTGAAAGGTGTAGAATATTATTTTAGACACAACATCTTTTCTTTCCTATGTGATGTGCAGCTTTCCCCAGATGGTCAGCAAAAAATGGGACATACATATAATTTTTCTAGCCAGCCATTTCTTATATTTCCAACATTCAATTTGATAGTTTAATAATCTGAATCATAAACACAAAAAAAATAATAATTCCAGACACTTTTTATATCCAATTTTTAGCTAACTTAACCAATCAGAGATAGCATCACTTGCTATTTTTGGACAAATTTGTTTTAATTAGATCTCTAATTTATTTTCAACTAAATTATTTTTCAACTGAAAAGTTTAATCCTTTTTCCAGACACTTTTGTTTAAAAAAAAAATAGACTTAATCCTTATTTTTTTTCTTTTCTTTTTTTTTTTAGGTAACATTTCAAATTTTTGAGCTTCCTTCTTTAGATCTTAAGATAAGACAATTTCAAAATTAGAGCTCTCACCCATTATAAGCTCCCAAAGTGAAAAACAATTATTTACAAAAAAAAAAATTGCTACAAAGATCGATATCTGATTAAACAGATTTCCTCTTTTAACAAAAAATTGTACAAAAAAAATAATTTGACAGATTTAATCCTTCCTTTTCTTTCAATATTTAGTAAATGTAAATTTCTGTATGTAATGTACACACATTTTTCATTCTTTCAAATCATTCATAAACTAACATTAAATAATATAATTGCTAGCTTAGTAATTATAACCCTATTATTTAATTAAATCTGTAACTTTTAAATCCCAATTACAATTAAAGAAAAGCAAAATAGAAGCATAGAACAAGACATTAAAATTGATCAAGCATAGGTTAGTTTTAAAGAAAGTTAAAATGTTGAATATTTGAAATATAAAACAATTAAATAGCTTACACATACATTGCCTATACTCATTATAAAACAATTAAATACTACACATACATTGCCTATACGTATGCATTATAACTTTGCTTTTTAACAGAAAATTTAAATATTAAATAGTTTAAATGTGTGTATTACCTTTCTATCAACACACAAACAAATAAAGCATATAATTGTTGACCCACTCTCTTTCTATCTAAAGCTTTTAGAACTGGACCTTGTAGGGTTTGAACTTGGATGCCCTACAGCTTCATTTATGGTTATATAAAAATGTGATGATGATTTTTGGTTTACCTTTTCTACATGCACATTACTATAAATTTAGCTAGTGACTAAATTGTAATGGCACAACTTTCTCCCCCTTCGGATAAAATCATCAGCACTTTTGTTTTAACTATATTTAAAAAAAAATACTAACTAATAAATACACTAATAATAATAAACATACTACTAATCAAAAAAAAATTTTATACCTACTGGTAAATATATTTTTCATTAGAAAACCCAAAAGTAATTTATTTGGAGATCTTTTCCTTTGTACAAAGCATATTGTAGTCTGCATAAAATTGCACATGTACATCCAGTCCATTTCTAATATTTCCATTTTTCTTCTTGACTGGATATTTATAAAACATATCCGGAGGATTTATTTTATATAACCTCCTCTTACAAACTCCATTTAGAAATATGGCCTCTTGGTACCCTATGTAATATGCCTTGAAGTTTTTCAGAGAGATTGACTCTCTATACCATACATACTTTATTTTTAAACTTTCCAGAAAGATTGACTCTCTGTACCATATATAATTCATCCTTAAATCTTCCAGAGAGGTTGATTCTCTGGGCCACGTATAATTTATTTTTTAAATTTTCTAGAAAGGTTGACTCTTTGTACCATATATAAGGCACATTTAAATTTTCCAGAGCATTTACATTTTTCAGAGAGATAGATTCTCTGTACCATATATAATTCATCCTTAAATCTTCCAGAGAGATTGATTCTCTGGGCCACGTATAATTTATTTTTAAATTTTCTAGAAAGGTTGACTCTTTGTACCATATATAAGGCACATTTAAATTTTCCAGAGCATTTACATTTTTCAGAGAGATAGATTCTCTGTCCCATATATAATGGACATTTAAACTCTTCAGAGAGATTGACTCTCTGTGCCATGTATAATTTATTTTTAAACTCTCTAAAAAGATTGACTCTTTGTACCATACATAAGGTATGTCCAATCTATTTAAGAAGACAGATTTTTGAAACCACACATGCTGGTTTGTTACTAGATTGACAACTACAGACTTTAGAAACTTTTGCTCTCTTTCTAAAATAACTGGTTTCATCTTCCTTATTGCCCCTCTTAAATCAATCATCTTATTGGATGCATGAAGTTTTTCCTCCAACTCTCCGGTTGCCTTTTTTTTCACTTATGATCTATCCCAATCTGCTCTCTGTCCATCACCCTCATGTATTCTTTACTGAGAGATTAGATTCTATGGCTACTATTGGCCTTTCCTTTTCTTGTGATCTACTCTCCTCTATCAGTATATTAGCTGATTTACCTATTTCTTCCTCTAATATCTCGCCCTTTCTCTATTATCGGTAGTCTGACAATCTAGCTTATCTTTTAACACTAGTGATCTTTGACTACCTTCTATTATGCTCTCTATGGATTGACATATCCTTTGTCCTAGACTTTCCATACTTTTCTTACTCTCTTCTCTTAGACTTTCTATATTTTTCTCCATCTTTTGTTCTAGATTTACCATACTTTTATTATTTTTTTCTGTCTTTTGTTCTAGATTTATCATACTTTGCTTACTCTCCTCTCTCATACTTCTGAGCATCTGCATTATCTTGTCCATGTCTGATGGTGCTATCTTTTCTATCTGAGCCGGGCCCACTTCTGGCTCCTCATCTACCATTTCTATACTTGAGGCCTTATTATTGCTACTGACTTTAGAGGCATTTCCCTCTATTTCCTCTTTTTCTTGAGCTTTTTTAAAGGCAATTTCCCTATCCTCTTCTTCATTATGAAAATGATCACTGATTCCTGCTATTGGGGCACCTTCCTCTTTCATAACCTCTTCGCAACTAAATTTAGTTCACTCATGTTATAAAACTATATATATCCCATCTGTACTTCTGACCATCAAAATCCACACATCTTCCCACTGTCTGACACCTATTCTGACCAACTGACTGATTTGATTTTCACCTATTATGCCTACAAATACAACAAAAAAAATTTTAATATCCTTATTTAATGAACTACACAACACACTCTAGTATCGTGCATGTCCCATCTTTAATAGCCCAAAGTTATACATTCATCCATTCTCCCAGAAATCGGACAGATATTGACAGTCCACAGAATGACTAGCAGTTCACAATCCTGAGATAAATAAAAGAATTCATTCACAGCACTATAATCACACAATGCATCACGAGCACTCAGAAAATCATCCCAATTCGATCACTATTAACTACACCACCCTTGATTGAATGAACTAAACTCTGTTGCAATAAAAGATGTATCTTAAAATCTTAGGGGCTAAAGTAGATAAACAATGCCTTGCTCTCTCGCCGTGGAGTCTCATGTCAAGGCATCAAGAAATGCCCTGCTTATTATAGATTACTGAAAACTAAGCCTTACTCTCTCATATTGGAGACTTATAGGCTGACATCATGGCAGAACTACTGTTAACTGTTTCATGATAACATAAGAATAACATATAAACTTGATTGAAAAAGTATGCCGTGCTCTCTCTTTGGAGACTTATAGGCTGGTATCATGGCAGGTCTGCTGTTAACTGCTTCATGATAAAAGAAAGATAACATATAAATGGGTTGGAGCAGTGAATGGGCTTGATCATTCATAAGTTACATGAAATACACAGCATTCTCAAGGCAATGACAAAAATCTCCACTCATCATCAAAACTGCAATCTAACCAACCAAACTCTCAATGATCAACCATCCAATCAAACCTCTAAAATCATAGACTCTTACAAAATGAACTCCCCAAACCACATGAGACTACTATTCCATAATTTATCACTATTACTATGCCTATCCTATCTGGCAATAAATTATTTTAATGTTCCACAAAAAAAAATCTATTATTTATTTCACCTTTGTCTTGTTGTGATATTCATCTCTATTTTCAAAATTGAAAAAAAAAACAAGCTGTTTTATCGCCGTACCACATTTTATCACATCAATGAAAACTAAATCATATTAAACATCATAATCTAAAATAAGACTGTTTGGCCAAGAAAATTTTGGCAAAACAAAAAAAAAAAATTTACTAAAAAAAGATTTCTATATTTTTAACCACACATCTATCGATTCATAGACTCTTTTATCAGATATGATGGCAAAATCTCAGGCCCCAGTTGGGTTGGTCCATTGTAACATAATTAAAGATTGTTCAAAAGTATTACCACTTACATGAGTAGTCCATAGAGTAGATCATAATATTTTTCAATATACAAACATCCATAATTATAAGCAAACATTAGTAATAAATATTACTAATAACAAGTATTATAACTCAGGTCTCTGAAATCAATGTGAAGTGAGTACACTAGTAATTCAATAAAATATAACTCAGGTATACAGACAGTAGGATTCATCCACTTTCATTTCTTGGTTTGATATTAGAGTGCATGTTTTAAACAAATACTAAGTGAATATGGTCTAGCCATGAGGGTTTTACTAGATTATCTGAATCTATGATTGGTTATATCTGATATCATTTCACTATGTACTGGGTTTATATCCCTTCTTGGTACTTTATTTCTAAAAAATGGAGTTTTGCTTTTTGAGCCATATCACTATATGCACTAATATTTAGGTAAAAGCAAAACATCTATAAACCAAAGTGGAGTATACTAGAATAATCATTTCTCAGATCTTAGCAAACAAATGTGTTTTAATATTTTTATAAATTAATAGCTCAGATTATATATAACTAATTTAGGATGGCAATTCACTCATCCTTGCATGAAATAGATGACGGGATGTGGTGATAATAATACAAGAAATCACTAGGATATTATAAAATCAATATTTATTTATGGCCTTTAAACAGTTAAACGATAATTAATTAAAACATTGATGACGATAGATGATGATGATAATAATAACAATAATGACAAGGGTTTCTAACTTACAGCTCTAGGACTAAGCCTAAACATAAAACTAAATTTTATAAAGAAATCCATAATTATTACTTAATTTTAGCACACTTACTTACATCTAAATAACTTAATATTCAACCATTAATGATAATTTATCAATCACACTTTAACAAAGACTACACTTAATGGAAATATATACGCCTCGTTTAATAAAACAAACTAATATTTATTACTTTACCTCTAACGTTATATACATAAAAATTTCTAAATAAATATGAAAATTTGACATGAATAATAATAATAATAATAATAATATAATAATAAAATAATAATAATAATAATAATATAATAATAATAATAATAATGAATAATAATAATATTGATTATATAACAATCCTCAGATTAATTTTAAGTTCTTCCCACTTTCCCTTCAAAATGTATCTTGTATTAAGTTGGATGTCACAATGACCTTGATTTTCACTCCATGAGAAAAAGTATTTCAAGAAAAAAAATATTATCTGCTCATTAGCACACATACTTTAAAAATCTCACATATAAATAGAATGTAAAAAAAATGTTAGTAGAATTGAAAGAGCAAGTTTTAGAAACTAATTTTTACAATCATTATTTCCCCCCCCGTTCTTCTACCTCTGAAATGCTATACTTAACTTGAAAAAAAATAATCTAATATTCTAATTACTACTCATTATTTTACATTTCCCTCGCAATTATACACATATAAAATATCATTATGTATGTGCATGTTTTATCCCATAATAACAAATATTATTTAAAACCAAAATAATAATAATATATTAGTTAAAACTAAAATCATAATACCATAAAAAAATTGTTTTACACATTAATATTTTTCATAACTGTAAAATTAATAAACAAATAATTTTTCATACATTCTAAGATCATTTATGAAGCTCAAAGTTATTATTAGTAAGATATTCTTGTTTTTAATCGATCTGAATAGTCTTTAAAAAGTTCTTTAAATAAAATATACCACTTTATTGCTAAAATGTTTATTAAGACTGATATCATAAAGAAAATAGATATGAAAGTCATATTA